>CM033721.1:5880291-6122075 GCA_019671005.1 Hibiscus mutabilis | reverse complement strand
TCTTAGAATAATTAGATTCGAGCATCTGTGTGCATTGCAAAAAAGTTAAGAAAAAATATAAATTAATATTACCATATAATCACATCGACGTATTCAAAAAAATATCATTTCTTGACTTTAGTTAGTAGGCTAGGAAAAGTTACTTTGCTATCAATTATCAAATAAGGTCTAAATTATAATATATATATATATATATATATATCATTTGGCTGAGTGAAATGGATAGATGAGACTAAACTCTTTTTTCTTTTAAAAATCTTCTAATTTTTAACTTTTAATCTCAATCATCAATTTACCCTTATCAAACTATCTAAAAAAATATAAAATTAAATTAGTTTTATATGGTGTAAGTGAATCTAACCTATATATAAAGAAACGTGAGGAGCTCGTGCTCCAAATTTTCTTGACCAATGATAATTATAGTCTATGATTATTTAAATATTTATCAAATTAAACTTTGTCCCTCCTAAATTTTAGAATAAATACTAATATACTTGTTAATTTTGAAGTAAGGAGAATATAATCCTTCCATTATAAAAAAGAAATGCAAATTTTGGTGAACAATAATTAAGCTGGAAATGTAGGATTTCACTTTATGTATATGATTTACCCAATTTGTGAAAAAGTTGAAACACTAGCCAAATCTATTTACAAGATTTTTTTTTCTTCATTTTTTCGCTTTATCGGGTCAGAGTCAGGATTGTATAATAGGAGAGATAAAGTTGTTTAACTTTAAAGTTAATGAGAATTTAATAAATATTTCATCTAAAATTTAGAAAAGACGAAAATTAATTTAACAAACATTTAGATTAGTATGGACTAAAATTATCATTAGATTCATAACCATTCGTTTATCTTTCAGTGGCAACACTCGCAACGAGGGAATTAATCACTGTTATCGACAATAAACACCTTAATTCAAACAAAAAAAATCATTAGATAAAAAATTGAAAGATACAAATCCTTTTTATTCTCTTACTAGCTTCGTTCATATTCCCATTTGCTAAATGATGAAAATAAAAATTATTGGTTGGTGTTCAATCAAATTTTATCTTGTCCACAATATTTTGTATGATTATTATGCTCTTGTGTGTGTTGTGAATATATGGTTGGGGAGGGGATATTTTTCACTTTGATTAGACCATATTAATTTGAGTGATATTTTCATAATTGAGGTTTTGATTCTTTTTTAGGTGCTTTATCTTGAAGGTGAGGACAACACCCACTTTGGCATCTTTGAAAAAAATAATAATTTGGATAATAATAAATTTTAAAACTTTAAAATTTCAATTTTCTAAAAGTGGTTTTAAGAAAGGGAAATCATTTGATACGCATGGAATATAAAATTTAGACTACATAATTTTTATTTATTTTAATAACATTTGTCTTATTTAAAGTTTATTATTTTGAGTTTAGAGTTTACAATTAAAATATATATGCAATTCAGTGTTTATGTGTTAAATTTATAGAATTTATAATTTAGGATTTAGAGATTAGTATAATATCAAAAAATACCTTTAACATTTGATTGGATAATCACTTTAGTTTATATTCCTTTTTAAAGCACTTTAACCCTCAACGTCAAAATATAATTTTATAAAATCATAAAAAATATATTTTTTGTTGACATGTCATTTTATAAAGTCAATTCAAGTTGTTGTAGTCAAGGTTCTATCTTTAGTCATACAAATATAAAGTATTTTACAATCAACCGTTTATCTTTTCAAAAGTACTTACAACATATAAGATTTATCACTACTATTGACAGTGGATACTTTAATTTTAACTAAAAACATACGAAATTCTAATCTTGGTGACCAAATTGTCAATTCTAAGAAGAAACACCCACGTGTGGTTTTATACTATACTCATAAAATCATATAAAACAATAATTTTATTTTAAAAATATTACATTTGAATGATTTGGATCATTGTTTAAAAAATATTATAATCTTGGTGACCAAATTGACAAATTACACCCACGACGTGGATAAATTGACAGAGGAAACCACCTGAGATCTATTTCGAGTGATTCGAATTAGAAAATTTAGATTAAAATATAAAAAAAATTAAAAATTATTTAATACATTAACGATAGACATTTTTTTCACAAATCATCTTAATTTTAGAGTTTAGGATGATTTTTTTATCTTATACTTATATTTTTATTTTGAAGAATAAAAAATTAAATTTCGCATCCGATAAAATAAATCATAAATTTTCGATTCAACTGGCCAACCCGATTCGAACTTTTAATGGAATGGTAGAAAGTAGGAGTGGACAAATCATGCCTGTCCTCTAGCAGGCAAAGTATCCCACTAAGATCTCTCCCCCAACCCTTTTGTTTACAATGGTTGACATCTTCACTTGCAAAAAGAAAAAAAGGTACCATTTATGTTACTTTCTTTCTAAATTTTCCATCCTCACTTTCAATACCACAAAACTTTTATATTCACTTAAAATGAAATATTTATTTTTGTATTATAAAAACTTAAATTCGATCCTATTCAATTCGATTTATTTATTTTACTATTAACTCAGAATTAAATCAAATATTTAATATTTTTATTAAATGAAGAGGTGTTACAATGTTATAATTTCACACTAAGATTCGAACTCATACAAGATAGGACAATATGAACACCCTTAACTACTAGACTAATAAGTGAATCTCACCATTTAAAAAATTAATTGTTTTCAATAAAACCTATGATTTTGTATAAAAAACACATTATGATAATATTAATTACCCTCTGAAGTAAGGGTATTATTGTAATTTCACGATTGAGTCGGTGTCGACTTAACTCATGCTACGAACTCAAAAATTAAATTAAAACCGAATCAAATCGAACAAAAGGTGGTTTGGTTCAAAAGAATTTAAAGCTTTTTGAAGCATAAGAGATGATCACAAAGACTGAAAGGGGCAAATCCTTTTTTTTCCGGACTACGGAAAGGAGAGAGGTTTGCCCAGTGAAATGACTAGATTATCCTTTAATTCTTACAAATTTCAAAGCACGAGTGTCGGTCGACAGACAACATTGGGAGCTGTCTTCCCCACAGCACTGTTCCCCTTTGTTTCTTTAGTTCTTTGAATTGCAGGAAATGACAATTCAAGCCAAGGGGACACTATATTTTTTCCAACGTGGATACACATATTCCAAGGTAAATAGAGAACATCGTAGTTCCTTAAATATATAAAATTTTAAAGATTTAAGGGGTAATTTAATCTTTCTAATAATTTCAAATCAACAATTTTATTCATTCTTTTCAATTTCATCGATTTACTCTTTGTAGTTGTTTAAAATCAATAATATTGTTTTTCGTTTTTAATTTTACCGATTTATTCCTTGAACTCTCGAAATTACATTAGCCTCATTTTTTGAATGTTTTTGGCTAACATAGTTATTATCACTGGTCGCATTTTGTCAGGTCAAAATATTATATTGTTAAATAATTAACATCGTCTGATGTTGCGTGTGATAAGTGCTACGCAAATGTGCAAGTATACACGTCGCAAGTAATAAAGTGATACGAGTATCGAGTATCGTCTCCACAGGGATTGGTTTGGGCCACTTTGCTTAAGTTCTTGACCGTGAAAATAAAAACACAATTGATAATAGAGGTTTTAATTAACGAGAAAAGTAAAAGCAATAAACTAAAAGAATAGATGAAAGAAAAAGAGAGAATATGCGGGTTATCGTGAGTTGATGTGTGATAGCCGATTGGATCGTCTTGGTAAAAAGAGTGCAAGGGCAACTCGGTTGCCGTGGCAACTTGTACCAATGGGGTTGCCTTGGCAACTAATCGATGGTCGACCGGGCAACTACTTGGGCATCCGGGGCAGAACTTCAAGGTTGGCGGAGCGTTCTTCAATGGTTTCTTCTTATCCCTAAGTCGAAACTCTAGCTACTTGTGCATGCCTTGATAATACATCCTGCGTGAATCAAGGGTGAACAACAACCAATCTTGCGCTCCTCTTAGCCGTTGAAATCCTTAACTTATTCCTAAGCCGGATTAATCTTCACCATCATTGGATTGAATAAAGACCATACTCATTCGTTTCTTGAATTTAACTCTCCCGATATTAGATAAATAGATGAAGTTACGAGATCCTCTCCCAATTCACTCGCAAACAAGAATAAGAACCAAGAATGAGTAAACCTTGAATAGAAAAGTGCAAACTTTTATTACCTAAACAAAATCCAATTGTTTCTCACAACAACAAAACACAATAACCCCAACCGATCAAGTTAGTTCATGGTTGGGTTCAAAAGATATACAAAGAATAATCCCCAAACCATGAATCTAATGGAAGCAAAGAAGAAGAAGAAGTCGAAATTTCCCTAATGCTCTCTATCGAAATTTCTCTATTTTTCTCTATCCGGATTGTCGGAAATCTCCTTGCTATTTATAGGGCTAGGCCAAAGTCCTTCTTTGAGGAGGAGTTTAAGTTGGAATTAAATTATCTTTAAAGAATATAATTCTTTATTATAATTGTATTCCTACTAGAACTTCTCCTATCTTATTGGAATTTAATTCTTCTTTAATCTCTGCATGGAAATCAAATTCTTTTGGGTTTGGGCTTTGCTCCACGTCATCTTGGGCTTGTATAGTCATTAATTTCGACATCCCTATTGCATTTTCTCTTTGTCGACAATTGCCATGGCAACTGGCTCTGGCGTCTCCTTCATGCATTGCCTCGCAACTAGCTCAGCGTCTCCTTCATGCATTGCCACGGCAACTAGCACTAACCTTGCTTTGGCAAGTGATCCCCGCACACACACGTAAAAACACACCAAAGCAGCATCTTTTCCACAAAAATCACCAAGTTATGTAATCAAGCTCAACGGTGGAAAGAAACATGAATTAATGCATTAATGACTAATTATGCAATTACTATGAGCTTAAGTCTAACAATAATATGAGTAAAAGGGTAATAAAAATAGTACTTTTGAACACTTATCACGCCCCCAAACTCGAACTATTGCTTGTCCTCAAGCAATGCAAACTAACAATTACCTGCCAAGACTTTAATCATCAAAGACATGCTTCAAACTTGAATTCAAACCTCGGAACCATGGCACAAAGTATGATCACCTTTTAAATTTTTCAGATAGCACAAAAATTTCCCGGAACAAAACTATAATGCTCGTGACAATGTGTGTGCGTAGTTGTGTACAAGTTGATTTTCAAGATTCTATGTGAACAATAGGCTTTTATCAATTTAATTGTTGGGGCATTTATTTTCATTTTCACTAGAGCCAATTTCGGGCACCTCTAGCAAAGTAAGCAATTTCTTATTTTATTTTAGTCGACTAGAGCCAATTTCGGGCACCTCTAGCGATTCTTTAATGTGCATTAACTACTAGAGCCAGTTTCGGGCACCTCTAGCAAGAAATTAACTTTTAATTTTCAATTTTAAATTTACCCAAATTTTAAGCAACCTAAGTTCACTAAGTTTCTTTGAATCAACAACCCACAACCGTGTAAAAAAAATTCAGCATCATAGTAAAATTCTAAGTTCTTTACATGCAATCCTAAAATTAAAGGTTATTTCAATTAAGTGCAATGGCAAAAATTCATCATTGGATATTCAACAAGTCTTAAGCAATTAAATCCAATTAAAGGCATGGCAAGTAACATATGCAACCTATATGTGATTGCTAAAGATGAATGCAACTAAACATGAAACTAACTAGAAACCAACACCCCTCCAAACTCGAGAGAAGCATTGTCCTCAATGCATGTAAGAGTGAAACAAAATTTAAAAGAAACTAAATGAAATGAGTCGAAGAAGAGGTCGTCACCTCGAATGATAAGTTTCTTCGTGCCGTTTGCTTGATTCATTTTTCAGTCGGTGGTTGAATGCTGGTGCCGTGTGAATAGCATTGCTTTGATTTGATCCATGTTTGCCGACGCAGGTTCACTTGCATGGGCATCGATAGTTCCCGAAGCCATAGTTGTTGCCTCGGGCATCGCTGAGTTTACATTGTGGTTCTTTGTGGCAAGTAGTCGGTAGTGAATTTCCTTAGCATGGTGGTTGTGAGTCTTGTTGTGGAAAAGAAAACCTGGAAACTAAAGATAATGAAGAAAAATAAAATATATCCTAAAAAATAGAGAGAAAAAATAACCAAAAATAATAGAACAAAATAGTTCAAAAAATAAAAAAAAATAAATGTATCAGTAGTTGCCGTGGCGTCGAGGGTTGCCGAGGCATGCACATCCATGGTTGTCGAGGCGTGCGCGTCCATGGTTGCCGAGGCATGCGTATCAGGAGTTGTTGCGGTGTTGAAGGTTTCCGTTTTCGATACTTCTTATAGTTCATCCGCACCCTCCATCGGGTGATAATATTGCCCAAAAAGAGTTTGGCCAATGTGCTTGCCACTACTCCCTTTTGCGTTACCATGGTGGATGTGTCTTTCTTCTTTGTTCGCTTGTAGTCCATGTATACTCTCCACCTTGCTACTATTCCTGAAGGCACAAATATATTAATAGGAAAAATTATATCCATTCTCAACCATTCAATTACCTCATTCTTGTCGACTTCTATCATGGTTGGATGTAGCCTTTGTTGTCGTGGCAATTGCTGCTCGAGCCAATTGCCGTGGCAATCAGTTGTCAAATTTTGCTTTAAGTCAAGGGAAAAATCAATTTTCTGAAGAGCTTTATGAATCCAAACACCGTTTTCTTTTGGCCTCTCAAACATCTCCATCAGTAGAGATTTCGATGGCTTCAAATATACCAACCTCGGTTCTTCAAGACATACCTGCAATGGATGATGTGAGTTTTTAAAGAATTCAAAAGGTTCAACTATTACCTGCTCATATTCCATTGGCAAAGTATTATCATCTCGTTGATCTTGCATGTGGTCGTGTAATTGCCGTGGCAATTGTAGATGAGAGCAATCTACACATTACTGCTTCAACATCAACGTTATAACTTTCTGGGCATTAGGTTCCTCAGAATTTGCTGTAGTATTGTTGTTCTCAGCTTTACCGAGTGTTGTCGCGGCATTGCTCTGTTCAGGCTCCTCAATCATTGCCGAGGCAATTTGTTGTTCAAGCTCATCATGTGTTGGGCAGTCTCTCTCATTGGCATCCTCTTGACTTTGAGGTTCTAGTTGTTCCTCACACATCAGAGAGATTTCTTTGTATTGCTCCTTATCCTCTTGCCTTGGGACGTCAGTATCCCTAGGAATGAATTGTTGGTGCATGTTATCCATAACATATGTGGATCTCCCCAATTGATCTTTTGAATCCCCTAAGGTTGCATCCCACTAAGCTATCCTCGTATCCATAGATTTTGATAGTTCTCGAATCTCTTCAATTGATCCGTCAAGTCTAGCCAAAGAAGCTAGTAAAGTTTCCTCCAAGGAATTGGAATGCTCTTGAAAAGGAATACATTGCCATGGCATATCTGTTGCTGCGGCAAAAGTGTTATGGTAAAAAAAATTTGAGCTTTTTGACCATACCATGAAGAATTTTGCTGCTGGTTCCCTCTATGGTCCTCCATGTAGTTATATGCACCGAAAATGTGAGGGCAATTTTCAAACACATGATGTTCTCCACACATAGCACAAGATTTTTCCATAGTATAAGTTCTTTGGGCTTTTCTCGGTTGGTATAGGTAATCATCAAAGGGTGCAAGAAACTCTTGATTGGATTGATTCATATCTTCCAACATTATCTCTCGAATAGATTGACTTTTATTTCCCGACATGTTGATGTCCCTTAACTTGTAGCGCACCTAATTTTTTTTTATAAAACAAACAAAAAGAAAAGTTAGTAAAACTAAGAGGAAAAAAATGCAATAACAAAAACAACTAACACCAATTGCCAATCCCCGGCAACGGCGCCAAAAACTTGTTGCGTGTGATAAGTGCTACGCAAATGTGCAAGTATACACGTCGCAAGTAATAAAGTGATACGAGTATCGAGTATCGTCTCCACAGGGATTAGTTTGGGCCACTTTTCTTAAGTTACTGCACTGTGAAAATAAAAACACAATTGATAATAAAGGTTTTAATTAACGAGAAAAGTAAAAGCAATAAACTAAAAGAATAGATGAAAGAAAAAGAGAGAATAGGCCATGTTATCGTGAGTTGAGGTGTGATAGCCGATTGGATCGTCTTGGTAAAAGAGTGCAAGGGCAACTCAGTTGCCGTGGCAACTTGCACAGCGGGGTTGCCTTGGCAACTAATCGATGGTTGCCTGGGCAACTACTTGGGCGTCTGGGCAGCAACTTCAAGGTTCGGCGGAGCGTTCTTCAATGGTTTCTTCTTATCCCTAAGTCGAAACTCTAGCTACTTGTGCATGCCTTGATAATACATCCCTGCGTGAATCAAGGGTGAACAACAACCAATCTTGCGCTCCTCTTAGCCGTTGAAATCCTTAACTTATTCCTAAGCCGGATTAATCTTCACCATCATTGGATTGAATAAAGACCATACTCATTCGTTTCTTGAATCTAACTCTCCCGATATTAGATAAATAGATGAAGTTACGAGATCCTCTCCCAATTCACTCGCAAACAAGAATAAGAACCAAGAATGAGTAAACCTTGAATAGAAAAGTGCAAACTCTTATTACCTAAACAAAATCCAATTGTTTCTCACAACAACAAAACACAATAACCCCAACCGATTAAGTTAGTTCATGGTTGGGTTCAAAAGATATACAAAGAATAATCCCCAAACCATGAATCTAATGGAAGCAAAGAAGAAGAAGAAGTCGAAATTTCCCCTAATGCTCTCTATCGAAATTTCTCTATTTTTCTCTATCTGGATTGTCGAAATCTCCTTGCTATTTATAGGGCTAGGCCAAAGTCCTTCTTTGAGGAGGAGTTTAAGTTGGAATTAAATTATCGTTAAAGAATATAATTCTTTATTATAATTGTATTCCTACTAGAACTTCTCCTATCTTATTGGAATTTAATTCTTCTTTAATCTCTGCATGGAAATCAAATTCCTTTGGGTTTGGGCTTTGCTCCACGTCATCTTGGGCTTGTATAGTCATTAATTTCAACATCCCTATTGCATTTTCTCTTTGTCGACAATTGCCATGGCAACTGGCTCGGCGTCTCCTTTATGCCTTGCCCTGGCAACTAGCACTAACCTTGCTTTGGCAAGTGATCCTGCACACACACAAAAACACACCAAAGCAGCATCTTTTTCCACAAAAATCACCAAGTTATGTAATCAAGCTCAACGGTGGAAAGAAACATGAATTAATGCATGAATAACTAATTATGCAACTAATATGAGCTTAAGTCTAACAATAATATGAGTAAAAAGGGTAATAAAAATAGTACTTTTGAACACTTATCATCTGAGTTAATATGTCTACATATTATTTTATTTAATAAATTAATGTTATCTAAAATGATGGTGACAAGTCAATCTAATAATATGACAGTACATTTGTTATGGACTTTTTTAAAGTGTAGTTTAAAATAAATAAATAAATATGAAACTCTTTACTCATACTATCATTTCATCAAAATTGTTAATAACGTATATGTCAGAGCATATATAGATTATATGCACATAATTTAATGGCTTTTATAGTCAACGACGGTCCAAAAACGAGATATAATTCATGAATTAGAGTAATAAATTGATGAAATTTAAAAAGTGATGCAACATTTCTGATTTTGGAAAAAATATAAGAACTAAGCTAATAGACTTAAAAAGGATGACAACATTATTGATTTAAAATTACTAAGGACAAAATTACCATGGATCCAAATATATATAAATTTCTTATTTTTTGTGATAATCTTCTCATATTTTATTATTAATTTCAACCATCTATTATCTTTATCTAACAGTCTAAAAAATATAAAATTTTTAAGTTTTAACTGATCTAAAAGGTTACTATTTAGGGTGGAAATTGGTTGGGAATATTCGAAAACGTGGGGATCCGAACCAATAGGAATGCTGAATAACCGAAATCTTCATTCACAGGGATAGAGACGGGGAAAGTTTTATCACCGAAGCTTAAATGGGGATGGAGACTACTATATCCGAACTATGAGGATAATCGAACCGTAGCCGTATAAATAACTGTGGGGATCCCGAAAAATATCCGCAAGGATCCTTGATATTTTACAAAATTTTTAAAAAATATATACTTAACTCTCATTTACTTGTATATCTAACTTATTATCAATATTTAAGTCCATCAAGATATTTGTTCCTTTTGTTTAAACCTTATTATATTTGAGTGATCTCTCTAGTAATTTACCATTTTTGTTAATTAAGAGTATATAATCTATTTATATCTCACTTTCTGTCATTCATGTTACTCAAAACTCTATTCCCCTTCAAGCAAACAATATCATCATTCTTTCTCAATCGTCAGCCAACTTTAAATGTCTTTGATCTTTTTTCATGACAACAAAATATATTACCTTATACATATATAAATGTGGTTATTATTTTATTAAATCTATTGTATATATTATTATGTTGTAGTTCACATAAAAAAAATATTGTTCAGTAACATTATTGTATTTGTAAATTATCAATTGAAGTAATTTGCTTCTTTGGTTTGCTTTCTTTTTACTTACTTCATAGTCGAATATTGCTACTATATCATTTGAAGTAATTTAAATATTTTTAAGTATAATAAATATATGATTTGCAAATTAAAATTGACCCTATATTTTAATCAGTAAAATAGTAAATTTGTTTAATGGTTTTGGGATGGAGATTATCTAAAAACCGTAAGAATTCGATGAGTGTAGGTATGAGGACGAAATTTTTTTCAAAACATTTAATGAAAATTTTTCGAATCCGCAAATATTGGAGACGAAGTAGGAAATGCAAAATCATCCCCGCCTCACCCGATTTTCACCGCTATTATTATCTCTCTATATAAATATGAAAAACATATTTGTACCTAATACTTGTATATATTGAGATAAGTTCGTATCTAATACTTATAGTTCATATAACATAATAAAAAATCATAAAATTGAAAAGAAATTAAATGAACAAAATGAAAGTGTCATTTGATCATTTCCATTAATAGAAGGGTCCACTTTTAAGATGCCTTCTTCGACCAAACATTAAAAAAACTATATATTATAGCAAATGCATGGAATGAAAAGAAAGGCATACCTTTGCCTTTGTAATAATTATAATAAATTATATTTGGTACAAAAAATTTTCTCCATAAAGTTCTTCACATTTCTTTTTAGGGAGTGGATTTAGGGTTAGGTTGCTTGAAAGCAACGGTGGGAGCAATCCTACAGCTCCGCCTCTGATGTTCGAGCACGAGTTGGGCGGCAAAACAATCGAGTTTCTCGAAATTGGTTTGGTCGGCCAGCCTCTTGCCGCTGAACAACACCGATTCGACGTTCTTTTGCTTTAGCATTTCCTCGGCGATGGCCGTCAACAGCTGCACGTTGTCGGGGCTGGGATCTGTATCTACGTTCGCTCCGCATCGCCCTAAACTGCTCCCATTTGCCTGTCTCACAAATATTTTCATTGCAACAACCAAAAAATGATTATAATGAAGTAAAAGATGTGAGTATTGAATACAAATATTTAACAATAAAAAAACCGAAACATGGATTAAAAGGTCATACAAATACAATATAGCTCATATCTATGTTATTTGGATTCCGGACTTAGGGTTTTGAAAAACTTATGTTATTAATCTTGTGAGATGAGGTACTATATCATTTAAAAAAAAAGTCAGAAGTTCTAATCCCGACATTGTAGATAGAACAAATTGAACTGGAAGAATCGACCCATAATGAGTTTCTACAATACCTAATCCGAATTAATCAATCAATAGATTAAATACCGTTAGTTATGAAAAAAATAGATACTTTGATTGAAACTAATCAAAAGGACAAGGGAGTGAGATAAAAGAAACAAGTGACCAAATAATTGAGAGGTCCATTTTGTTTTCTTTATTTTTTCTCATTAGACACTTAGCCAAACTTGTTTTGGTGGGCTCATTGAAATGGGACCCTAACCTATTTGTTTTTCTTACTTTGACATCTATGGGCATGGCATAATGTTATTGTAACTTTTTGTTATATACAATGTCCAAACACTCTACAACCTACGTCATCATGTACATTATAACAGCAACGATATCAATCGGATAAAGATTTAATCAACATAAAGAAAAAATAAAATATATTTATGTTTAACATATATTAATATCTGATACTCGAGCTCGAATACGAATTCGAATGACCTCAAACTAAGCTAATTATAAAAAAGCATGTTTACCACACTATACTAAATATAGTGCAATGAATCATAAATGGCATGTTTTCTGCTTTACTCAAGTATAAATATCGTATGTTAAAACCGAAATATATTTACCTGAATCCAGAGTTACTTAGATTAGCGGTAACATTTTTCAATGGCCCCATTGACAAGGGGATAAAACCAAACATTACCATACCAACATTTGAACCCCTAATTTAAGAATGTATTGGGCTGAAATATATTTACCTGAATTCTTACGTAACTACTGCTTCTGCATTGTCCGAATGCCATGGCGACGGCTTGGTCCACCGAATCGGCCGAACCGTCCCCGGATATTCGAGCCATCGGTTTAGCCCAATCTTTGACCTTCCAATTCTTGACTTTTTCGTAGTCGTAACTTATTTCGAGTAACGAACCGGTCCCTAGTGACAACACTAGCAGATCCTCGACCCCTCTGACGAAAGGAAACTCCTGTTTATTATGCAACACGTGCGTAATCGCGGCGGCTGTCGGGTTGCTCATTGCCAGCCCGCCGTCAACGGCCACGCAACTGGTTTGACCATCTATGGACTGCATCATAACCGGTTCGAATAAACCCGGTTCAGCTGAAGTGGCCCGACAAACCTCCGATAACGGGAAATCGAAACTGTCCGTCTCCAAGGCATCCGCCCTCGAGAACAGAAACGGCGCCGTGCTCGAAAGGTCGTAACAGGGGATCAAAACCGGTTTCAGCGTATCCTTCAACGTCAAACTCCTTCCCTCCGCCTTGAACGCCTCCTTCACCACCTTCTCCAAACCGGTAGAACTCGACCCGGCCGAACCGTTTTTCAAAATCTTATTCAAAATGCCGCTGTTTTTACCCTTCCCGGACCGGTACATCCTCTTCCCATTCTCAGCAAGGAACCGCCACGTCTCCTCGGCGGCAAAAATCGGGCGGCTGCCATCTCTGGTGGCGAAAAGCATGGCGGTGAAGATCCCACCGACGCCGGAACCGGCGGCGACGTCGAAAAAATCGGCGATTCTAGCATTCGGATTCCCCGACTTCGATTTCAACGCGTGCTCCAGGTAAGCCAAAGCCTTCCCGCTAAGAATCCCCCGCATGCCGCCGCTGTCGATGCTCAGAATACAGATTTTACCTCTCTGGTTCTTGATCGCCGCCGAGGGATTCTCGTCTCCCGGTTGAATCAACGGCGGCGGTTCAGCCGCCGGCGAGACCGGTTTCGGAATCCATAGCTTCTGATTATCATCATACCCATACAAAAACTTGCTTTCAAGAATCGAAAAGATTTCGTAACTCAATTTATCTGTGTCGATGCTCGGTTCCTGCATCTCCGATGAAGCGGTCGATGACATTATCGAAAACCCAGAATCAAAAACACTAAAAAAATACGAAAAATCAAAGGATTTTGAACACTCCAATCCGTTGTTGCTTGTTTCTTCGACAACCTTGAGATTAACGCCAAAAATCCATCTGCCCAGATAAAAAAATGGAGATTTTAGCTTCAAAACAATAAAACAAATGAATTAACAAAATTAGCATAAAAAAATCAAAGTTTCACCTTACTTGAAAAGAAAGTTCAACCAACATTCACCAGCTTTTAAATCGTTAATTTCATGATAAAAACAAGAAGAAAAAACCCATAAAAATACAATCTTCAAATTCTAATATCTGAGTTTTGTATTTGGTTAAGTAATCGGCAAAGGAAACAAAAAGGCCTCGAAAATGAAAGCGAAAAACCCCAGATGAAGACAAAGGAGAGAACCCAGAAACGAGAAAGGGGGGGGGGGGCAAAGGCAAGAACAAGAACACCAGTTTGGTTTCAGAGGATGTCTGTTTATTTTAGTTTTTCTTTTTAAAATTATTTTAATATATGAACTTGATTCCATTTCAAGAATCAGCGAGGGTTATCCAACGGATGTGATCGTTTTGTTGGTTTTTGATCGGACGGCCATGAGTTTTCAACGGTCAGAATAGTTAAAAAAAATTGGGTTAAATTTAGTTCTGGTCCCTTTACCACAAACTTTGTGTTTTGTCTCTATTAATGTTTTTAGTTAGTTTAAATAGTTACCATAAACGAAGCCAACGAGTGGTTCAAGTAAAAAAGAAGATGTTGTTCATCTTAAGAGATCCAAATTCAACCATTTGTGTGTTCCTTGTTAAATAGTTAAGAAAATTATGAACAAATACTACCATCTGATAAAATATTTACACATATTGCCAACAATTGGTCTACTGAGATGAAATACTAGATTCTTTAAATAAGGTTAGAGTAAATTGAGTTGGGAGGGTCATCCTATAAGTAATAGACCACTACAGTACTCGATATAAAGTAGTCAATCAATAAGCTGAATATTGGTAGTTTATTTTTTAAATTACATATATATTTTTTTAAATATAGCTTCCAACACAAAAAAAAAAACCATTTTAACATAAAAGTGATGTTTTAAGATAAATCCTTTTCACTTAATCAAAATAATAAATCATATTAAAATAGGGGAAACTATGATACACATATTGTGAAACTAAATCCTTTTGATTTTAGGGATTAAGAGTTTAGTTCATAGTTTAAAATTTAGAGATTTATGATTTAGGGTTTAGAATTTAAAGTTAGGGTTTAAAATTTAAGATAGGAGGTTAAAATTTTAGAATTCAAATCTTATAATGTAAATATGCATGCTTGTGTAAAATAAATTTTATAATGTGTATCAAAATTTTACCCTTAAAATAATGTATGAGGAGTAGGTGAATTTAAGCAAAGTAGAGGGACCAAAACCAAATTCGGCCAAAACATAAGTTCTTTCCTTATTTTATGTAGTTTATTTTTAATCTCCCGCGCTTGACGTTAGCCGCGTGGGGCCAAGGCGCCACCACCGTCGGCAAAAGAATGGAAGAGCACCACTAATCATGGACAAAACATATGAACTTTTTCTGGACAAGTTTGCCCTTTTGTCAAAAAGTGGGTTTCCAATTTGGATTAAAAAAGAATGGTGGGGCAATTTCTTAATTTTTATAATTATCGGTATCTAATTTAGATCAAGAATTATAAAAGTCAAACATTAGGGTGACACTCTCATTCAATTTATTCTATTCATAATGTCAAAATTTAAACATATATTATTTAAGGGATTCAACAATATCATCTTACTAGATCGAATGATAGTCGACGAAAGTTATTTCGTTTTTTAACTATTTTACCGTACAGTGAAAATAGTGGATAAATTATTGTTGGGGGACAAGTTGGTCAACAAATTGACTAAAGTTGTCATAAAATTATATATATGTTTACAATTCAACCAATTTGACCGTTGTATTGTGGGATAGGGTTAAATTCAATGGACGTTACAAATGGAAAACAAACCGTCCCAACTAAAAATTATAATAATAATTATTATTTTAATTAATTGAAGTGACAAGTTTTTAGTCCCATTTTTAAAAGTTTTATGCATGGGTCATTACTTCAAAATTAATAGAAATTTAATGAATATTTAGTTTACAATTCATGAAGGATAAGACTTAATTTAATAAATATTTAATTTAGTAAAAAACTAAAATAATACAGATTTTAAAATTCATATTCACCAACATTAATGATCCATGTCATGTTCAAAGTTTTTTTTTTAACTGAAATAATACCTATCTTTAATTTATTACTTCATTCATCAAATTCTTTAAATATTTTACCTTAAAATAAGGCATGAACTTTTAATTTTTATTTAGATAGTAAGTTATTAATGCCGACTAGGTTATACTGTTTTTATTAGATCGAGGTTTTTAGAATTGAAGTGTTTAATTTTCAAGATTTAGATTAGACCGAGTGAGTAATGATGTTCATATTGTTTATTTTATATGGATTTTAATCTCGACATTTGCTTTTGAAAATAAAATATCTTTATTTTTTAAAAAAATGTCTAAGTTTTAGTTTCATTATGTGTAAATACGTGAATTTTCATTGAAAGCGTAGTCGAAATATTTTTAGGGACCAAAGCTAAATATTGGAGGCCAAATATAATTTCATCATTGATTTAGTTTAAAATTTTATTATTTTTAAATATGAATGAAACGTCGGACCCTATTTTTTTCCAATTTTTTATACATATTTATTTTAGTTTACATCATATAATTTATGGTGAAAATTTTATGACCAACAATAATAATATAATAATTCTCTATATTTAAGGATATATTGTGAATAAAATAACGAAGAATAACAAACAAGAATAAAATAATAGAGAGATGAGAGAAGGAGGGAGATTTGTATTATTCTCAATATTGACATGAGTGTAGAATATCTTAATCAAATCATCTATTTATAGGCATAAGAAATACATAATACATTGAACTCTAATTAATGAAGATAATATTCCTAATGATAAAGTAAATCAAATCTTCTAGATAAAGTACTTATCATGATAGACATCCACATAGATAAATATTCATAACACTCCCCCTTGGATGTCTATAAAGATAATGTGCCTCGTTAAAACCTTACTAAGATAAAAACGCAGTGGGGAAAAATTTTATTTAGTGAAGGAAAAAGAGTACACACATCTTTGATACGCATAACATGTTGCCTCATTAAAAATCTTACCAGGAAAACCCATTGGGACAAAACATCGGTTAAGGGAAAAAAGTACAACGCGTATTTACTCCCCTCATGAAAACATCACATAAGATCTTTAAATCTTCATAATTCAATTTTGAATACTATTTTTCTAAAGATCGTGAGGGATAAAACTTTGGAGTAATAGGTTTTATTTTGTCATCTTTGATGTATCCATCTTTCGATTGATATATACATCTTGCATTATTTCTGCACAAGATAGCTTTGCATCATATATTGTGAAAGTAAATCACATATCTTATAGATATGTTGGGTCAATGGTCTTAGCCAAACACATTTTTGGCTTGCCTCATGCATAATAATTATTTATACAAGATTTGAGGAGGCATAGACGAATGTTTGAAGATCTAGAGGTAATGATCTTGTATATCCATGGATATTTCTTGACCAAATAATATATGGTGCTTCAAAACCAAGAAAATATATAATTATCTTTATTCACATCCAACAATCTTACAATTATTAGGATACTCAATGGATATGCTTTATTCATATTGAATCTCGTTAAGATTCTTTCAGCATGTGTCCATTAATAGACAAAAAATGCATATTTAAGTACTCGATCTTTAGTTCGAGACAAAACCTCATCTCAATATTCTTTTTCTCGAATACTTTCATTAAATACTTTGAAAGCTCTTTACGAGTTTCCAATTTGAAGCTCTTCAGGAGTTTTAATAATATAATGACTATTTATCCAAACTCCTTTATAAAATATATAAGGAAATTTGATCATACTTGTAGTATTTTCTCAAAAAGGTACTCACTAAGGCGATTCCACTAAATGCGCCAAAATATAAATATTCAATGAGACATGTCTAAATAAATTTCCTCGAAAATTTCCAAATGCTTATAGCATTTTAAATCCTTCAAGGATAAATATGGATCCACAAAATAATTAGATGCATATAAAATATTTCATAACTTTCAAAGTAATTGCATCCACCATGAAGTAATTAAAACTTTTCATAAATCATAATTTAAGTCGTATTTACAACTACTTATTTTTGCCTCACTTGCATTACACCTTTAGGTGTTTTGACTGCTGGTCCAAATACTTCTCTTTTAGAAGTTCAAAGCATCTTTCTATATTGGCCAATTCAATATTTGTACTTCTGGATAGATTTCTATACAAGATCCTCATTTTATTTCTTTACTTCTATAGAAGTATTCTATGTAAAATTGTTTGCAAAATTGTTGTCGATAACTTTTCAATTTTTTTGTTCCATTCTCGTAGTGACATAACTCATCGATATCTCTTCAAGATTTCAATCTATATTTTAGGTACCTAAAACTCTTCAAGAGTTTTATTATTAATTACGTCTTGGGTATTTTCAAGAGCACCCGCCTCCAATATATGACCATCTCATACTACTTTTCATTTACGAGAATTTTGATCATTGGAACCAATTTCAACTATCATGCTCCAGACATGATTTACATCCATTCGCTCTAACATGTATTCAAATTTAGAGCATTTCTAGCTAGTATATGGGACTTGATTACTCTTATTAGGTCAGTAAATATGTATGGCAGTTGACATACAATAACTTGAACTATCTTATGAACTTTTAGTTCATATCTGACGATCTAAATAATGATAATTTATTTTCTTTTTTATCCAGCTGATTATTCTCTCCCCCTGATTTTGAGAAAAAAAAATATCATCTCATAAATGATTCTCCAATTAATGTTTAAGAATTTAAACATAAAAGGAGATTCGTACTTAATATATATTCTCAACCCTTTTTATTTACCCATTTTGTGCGTTGTGATGGAACAATTCATATCGCACATTCAAGAGTTTTATTATTACTTATGTCTTGGGTCTCTTCAGGAGCACCCACCTCCAATATATAACCATCTCATACTACTTTCCATTTACGAGAATTTTGATCATTGGAACCAATTTCAACTATCATGCTCCAGGCATGATTTACATTCATTCGCTCTAACATGTATTCAAATTTAGAGCATTTCCAGCTAGTATATGATACTTGATTACTCTCATTAGGTCAGTAAATATGTCTGGCAATTGACATACAATAACTTGAATTATCTTATGAACTTTTAGTTCATATCCGAGGATCTAAATAATGATAATTTATTTTCTTCTTTATCCAGCTGATTATTCTCTCCTCCTGATGTTGAGAAAAAAATATCATCTTATAAATAATTCTCCAATTAATGTTTAAGAATTTAAACATAAAAGGAGACTTGTACTTAATATATATTCTCAACCCTTTTTATTTACCCATTTTGTGCATAGTGGTGAAACAATTCATATCACACATTCAAAAATTATAAAATGGGAAATGTATGGCTTCTGACCAAAACTATTCATAACGGGGAATTTATTATAACTCATTAGCTTGATGCGTATAAGTGCTGCTATATGTGAAATATCATATAGATAATTTTGTTCTCATAGTTTAGCTATTAAAGAGGAGACATCCAATTAAAATTTTGCTAAACTATATTTTTCATAATCAATAGGCTTTGTAACAACTGATATAGCCTAAAATATAAACCCACTAGCTTTTGCAAGACGAATAGTCTAACTGCATAATCTGAATCCTTTTATAATCAATCCCACAAACTTCTGATTGTAAGTTGATAAAACAATGTAGATGCATCTACTAAAATCATATAAAACTTTCCACATTTGTGGATAAATGAACCCATATTTCATTCAAATATGCAAGACATGCAGTCTCAACTTTAGTACAAGAACTTCAAGTTCTTTTGGTAAGTGGGATCAACTAAATCTTTTGAGAACAAACAACACAAGAACTTCATGTTATTTTAGTAAGTGGAATTTAACCAATTCCTTTAAGCAACACAAGAACTTCATGTTCTTTAATAAGTGGAATTTAATCAATTCCTTTAAGAATAAGCACAACAAGAACTTCGGGTTCTTTTAATAAATGTGCATATAAATATCAATAGCTTTCGCATCATTATTGATCAGGATTGTCTAACCGATCATGCCAACTATATATACATGTATGTATATATATATTCCTCAAATTGTAAACTTTTGGTTTACCAAAACATGTGATTCAATATCAATTGTACATGTGTGGTACAAATTTCTTTGAAACTTGATAATACAATGTCCACAAAAAATTGTTCCTTTGAATATGAATATATTTAGCTCTTTCGGAGCTTTCAATGAAAATTATTCTTTTGGTAGCAATATATAACTCTTCTAGAGCTTTCAATTGACTTTTTGGCTACCAGAGCTTATATCCACATTGGCTTATTTCAAATGTCAATTGATAACATATGTTATCTATAATTCTCGAATGATTATTTTGCGAACTGATATTGCTCTCTTAAAATTTTCACTTCTAGTGGTGACGATATCATTACCATTAGAGGTAATTATTACAATATTCGCAATGCTGCACTTTTCATAATGTGTTTTCTCTCAAGAACTTGTTGCTCTTTTAGAGCATCAATATTTTTAGTACTTTGAGATATAGTACTTACATTATTCCCTTGCATTTAAATGGGAAAATATATCTTATGCTTCTACTGAGCATAAATCATCACCATAGTCGTATTTGATAAGTAATCATGTGAAATAAAATAAATATCATAATATATAAATATAAATATAAAACGTAAATAATTAATGTGTAAAGTAAATAAACATAAAGCAACACAAATAAAAAGATAAATAATTCTCTTCAAGGTTATGAGAATAATTAGAAGATGATTTATTCTCTTCGAGGATTATAAGGAAATCAACGTCCAAATGATTTGGACCAGCAATGTCTAGATAAGTTGGACCAATATCATCTTCGTCATTTTTCGCAAACAAAATTTGCTTCTATTTTCTTTCCTTTATCATTCAATGATTGTTCATTTTTCAGCGTACGACAAGTACGAGACTAATGGTTTATAACATCGCATTGGTAATAAAAATGATTTTACTTCCTTAGAAAAGTCTTTATCACTCTTGTCATCCTTATAACCCCACTTCTAATGGGTATAAACATTCTTAAAATGACCATATTGTCTATGTCTATATCCATGGCCTCGACCACGACCACAATTTCTAATGCGGCTTTTATTTTTTCCATAATTTAATCTCACGTTCACTTCAGATAATGGAGTAGAGCCAGTGGGCCTTTGAAACTTTTTCACGAAATTGTGTCTAAGGACAACATTATTTGTCGTGAAAAATGAAGTATGTTTTTATTAACATATCCTCATCACATAGAACAAATATTTAATCCTCGTACGTGGCATTGTTAAACTAGTTCACACGGTCCTTTAAAAACCTCATTTGAGACCAATAGCCTCGCAGAACGGGATGTCCAGCCAATATACTTGGATTATATCGAAGTGATGTTACCAATTGAATAGTGATTTACCATGTTTGCATTCACTTTAGGGAATGCCTCCCATAAAACTTTTTGGATCAAGACAAATTTTCGTAACTTGAACTTGGGAAAAGTCAATAGTCGAGTTATTCAACACATGAGAATTATTGCTTCCGAGCAAATATAGACTTTATAACAGTCTTCTTGTAGATTCAAAATCACCGTGATTTATCGCACTTTAAAATCATAGTTTAAGGGAAAAAAAGATTTTACTGATAATGATTTTCCTCTCGAGGACGATTGAGACATAGCGAATGACTGAGACAGCTTCTCATAATCCCTTTATATCACGTCTTTTACC
The DNA here is from genome assembly GCA_019671005.1 of Hibiscus mutabilis. Classification (NCBI taxonomy): domain Eukaryota; kingdom Viridiplantae; phylum Streptophyta; class Magnoliopsida; order Malvales; family Malvaceae; genus Hibiscus; species Hibiscus mutabilis. The sequence continues at coordinate 6,100,529 of CM033721.1, read as the reverse complement.
AAGTCATTTAATACATATAAAACTCAAAACACGGTTAAAACCATTAATTCTCATCAATCATCAATAGAGTAATATAAACTAACATCAAGCTTTAGAAACTTAGTGGTATGAAAAATAATAAATATAATACATAATCACATCCTTTAATCATAGATAAAGATATTTTTTATTCTTTTGATTATATTATTTAGTCAAATGAAAAATACATGAAATAAGCATAAAATATCAATTAGATTAAAATGACTTCAACTAGAAAAATCCAAATAATAATGATAATTATTTATCAAATCAGGATATTTAACGAAATATAATTCAAATCAAATTAAATTTGATAAAAATCTAATTCACCGCATCAAAAAGTTTTTAAGAAATTCAATTCAATTCAAGTCAAATTCTCAAACTTGATTATGTAACAAAAGGTGAAAACATTAATAGTTTTACCTGAATGTCATTAGGGAACTTTATCGGCGTATGGATCGCTAGTATTCTTTGATCGAGAATCTTGATGATGGGGATTCTCGATTGCCACAACATATTAGCAACGTTTTTGGAGTAAGACCATCGACACATCCGATTGAAGATTAATTTGGTTTTTGGTTTCGTCAAAATTCTTCGAGTAAACTCGTGCTAATAACGTGTTGTGAATAAAATAAAAAAAAACAACGAACAAGAATAAAAGAACAAAGAGATGAAAGAAAAATGAAGATTTGTATTATTCTCAATATTGGCGTGAGTGTAGAATACCTTAATCAAATCATTTATTTATAGGCATAAGAAATACATAATACATTGAACTCTATTTAATGGAGATAATATTCCTAATGATAAAGTAAATTAAATCTTCTAGATAAAGTACTTATCATAATAGACATCCCAAACAATATTCATAACATGATAATTATTATAACAATTATCTCTTTATTTTATTGAATAAAATTTGAATTATTACTTTAACAATTATATATATATATATATATTAATATTATGTATTCTTATTTTGTCGAATAAAAATGTGGAAAAATTTATTTGTACAAAGTTAGATGAAACAACATCAAATGTCGGATCAAGTTAAAAACATGGAAAACTTTTAATTTTTAAATCAAAACAACAAAAAACTCGATTCGATTCATGCTCGTCCCTAATAATAACCGAGATTTTTTTTGGTTACATTCATTTTAATTAAATGTTTATGTAGGGACTAATTAGTCCTTTGACTTGCAATGGCATTGTTCATGACGTGAAGTCCTCTCCAATCAATCCTTTCTATTTTCTTTCTCAAAATTGACATTTATTTATATTCCCATTCATTAATAATTTACTTCACAACGGGTAAGTTATGGCCTATGGGAGCCCCCTCCACCAGCTTCTAAAATTTTGTAGACAATAATGTCACTTTCAATAATAATAATTTATTTTGTAATATAATCGTTATGGACGTGTTGATCAACTAATTCTAATTAGATAATTTTATTTAAAAATATCGAATTAAATACACTAAAGATTTGTTATTCAATAATCAAACTTTACACTCTTCCATTACTTATATTGTAATTTCAATTAACATTAAACTAAAAAAAAATATTCAATACACATGGGTGGATTACACAATCAATTTTGTTTTAGGGTTATAAATTCAGTTTAGGACGTAAGATTTAGGGTTTATTTTGTATGGATTAGAATTCAGAGTTTATGATTAAAATTCATAGACTTAAAGTTTAGATTTCAAGATTATAGATTTAAAATTTAGTTTTTAATAAGTAAATATGCATGTTGTGTGTTTTTTTATGTACAAAAAATTACCCTTTTTTCTCAATGATAATAATTTTATTCAGATAGAAAATTATACAAGAAAAATTATTCGGAGCCTCGTTAAAACCCCCTAAATCCTAGGTGGGGAAAAGAGTACTCCAAAATAATTCAAACTGAAGCACAAAACAAAGACGAACTCCCACACACACAAAATCCTGCAATAGACTTTAGTTACACAAACATGTTAATTTTAAGGTTCGAGAGTTTAGTTTATGGTTTTATAATTTAGTGTTCATATATTAGAAAGGTTAAGTTTTTAGGTTAGAGTTTTAGATTTTATTGTTTAAATAGAATGAGTTGCATAATTTTTTTTACACAACTTGTGTATCAAAATATAACTCATATTTAACACCATAAAAATTTACAAAATATTTTGATACACAAACTGGACAAATTTAGGGCTTATAATTTAAATTAAAATTCAATCTTCAAAATTTAAATATAAAGAATTGCATTCATTTTCGGTTTTTAATCAAATTTCAAGTTTATATATTGTTGTATATAATATGGGGTAAATTTTTGATACACAGACTGTGTAAAATTTATTTTACACAAGCATGTATATTTACACTACGAAACTTAAACTATTAACTATAACCCCTACAAATTAAACTCTAAACTTTAAATTATAAATACTAACTTTAAATTTTTAACTCTAAACTTTAAACTGTAACCCTATCCACTTTACTCATAGAACCTCGTCAAGTCTACTTCTAGTCAAGATGTCAATCTTTGTTCATAGAACCTCGTCAAGTCTACTTCTAGTCAAGATGTCAATCTTTGTTACTTTGATCAGATTAAGAGATCTTATCCAATTTCGTCATTTTTCTTTGGTAAATTTGATACATGAAATTTCATTTTAATACATAATTTTCATTATGTGAACCGTCGTTTTTCTACTGTTTTGTCTCATATCAACAACTTAATATGGTGAATGTAGTTCGACATGACTTATCTTGATAAAAATGTTTTTAAAATCAAAATATTTCACGCCGATTACAGTAATTGTTTTAAACAAAATTCAAGATTATGTGTTCCTTATAGGGATCCTCATGACAACTATTACTAACAATACTCACTTCAACAATAAGAACTCAGATTGTATCAATAACAGAATGCAACAAGTAGTTCGAGTAAAAAAGATGATGATATTTATTTTAAGAGATCTGAGTTCGAGGTAGAAGTTGTTATTTGTCATCGCTAGTAATGGGTTCGATAAATGATAAAAATGATGAAAAATGAGCATGAGACTGGTCAAAGGAGGCGTTCCACATTAAGAAAGCAGCGAGTAGTTCGAGTAAAAAAGATGATGATATTCATCTTAAGAGATTTGGGTTCGAGCTAGAAGTTGGTATTTGTCATCGCTAGTAATGGGTTCCATAAATGATAAAAATGATGAAAAATGAGCAAGAGACTGGTCAAAGGAGGCATTCCACGTTAAGAAAGCATGATAGGAAAATTAGTGATGTTATCCCTTGTTATTGTCACCACTAAGTGCAATTTGCCCCAATCTTTGTGGCCTATAACTCTCTTCACCACCTTTATTGGTCCTATGCTCAATGCTAATGATGGAGAATGGCATGCTAATTTTGACTTGTTCATGATGGAAACATTGGATTTGTTGGGTTTTCAGATAATATTCATATTCGATTGTTAAAATTACTATTCATTGTGGATTCAGAGCAAATGTAAATAGATATCACTGGATATTTGTTATCCGAATATGGATTATTTGTGCTGAAGTGGATTGTGGATTCATATATCCAACATATGTGGATTCGGATCTTGATCATCTAAAATTTTAGCTGATTCATTGAACGTGTGATTTAAAAATTTGAATTCGAACTTTTTACAGATTTGAATAGTGCCGCCTGCAAGGCTGCAACTCTAGTTTTCTAACCCTAATTTTTTTTCTCTAACAATATGCGCCGCATGCAGGTTTCTTCAATTTTTTTGCATTAGCCGGCGATCGGCAATCACCTAGCTATTGGTTATCGATCGCAGGTGTTTATTATTTTCTTATTTTTTTCTAATAAGAATCTCTGCCTTTATGGCACGCGTTTTTTTGTCCTTGTGACATGCGTTTTCTTTTATTATTGGTGACATGTTTTCTTTGATTTTGTAGTTTTGTTTCATCTGTCTTTGTGGCATGATTCAGCATACCCTAACGGTCAATCGTTGCTCGCATAGAGTTTTTAATCGGCGTTAGTTCTTGATTAGATTTTGTCGGTAGTCACGGAAAGTTAGATCCACACTCAGTTGTTTGCCGATATAATCAGTCATGGGTAGCGGAACATCCTGCTTGATAGTTTGGACCGTTCACCATTCCTTTTCATCAGTTATGAGTCCCGATTAAATAGTGACAAGTGGATTCAGGAAGCTTTTGAATTTTAATTATCTCCATAAAAGTTTTTCACTTTTCTTTGTTTTTGGGTTGTAAAAAATATGGGTAGATTAATCCTATTATTTTCTTTCCTTGATACGTTGTAATTGTGATATATTTTATGATTATAATAAAATTTTAGTGGCCATATTCAAAAAATTTACGGATAAAAATGGATTCGTTTTTTTGGGTAGATTTAGAAAAGAAAAACAGATATTTAGCCCACTGATTTGACCGTACACCCTGAATTACTATTCTAACTAATCATAGGGTAAATTACACGGTTGCTCACTTATATTTTTACAAGTGTTCACTTTTACTCACCAAATTCAAAAAATAACATATTAGTCATTTACATTATCAATTTAAAAAAATTTAGTCCCTCAAGGATTAGTGTAATACGTTAATTAAATGAATTAATTTTTAATTTGAACCATAAAGTAAAAATACTCAAACCGAACAGACACATACTCATATCTGACACAATCCAGATAACAAGCATCAATCAAATTAACCAAGTCTATGAATCAATAGATAAGAAAAAGATATGGGATCTTAGTGAAGTACTACTAAGAAGATCAAATACAACCATTAAGATAACAAGAAACAACAAAGTGGGCAGAGCATTTAGTGATGGAGCTGTTAACCATACAAAGGGGTACTATGGTATTTTTCATATTTTCACCAATCACCAGTTTTTGACTGACAGAACGATTAAGGACCAGCATTCGTTGCCACCAAAAGGTTCTTTTCCTATACAGAATTTACATGTCGAACGAACCCGGACATGATACTAGAATATACAACTCAATTGGGGCCACAATGCTGTATGGTTTCACAACCGAAGAAGTTCTAGCAAACCCCAAAACTCCCAGCTATGCCGACATTAAAGGATGTCACGGTAACAACTTGGTCTGATCTTCAGGAAGAAAAGCTACCTTCCAATGCTCTTAATATTGCAGCGGTATCGAATCTAAAGTTTCTGAAGCTCTTTCCAGGACCGGTGTCAGGCGGCTTAGCATCGGATTGAAGCTTTCTAGATTGGCTCTCTACAATCGTTGAGTTACTTCCTACGGAAGTGTTCTTTGCTTTCCAAATAGAGATTCCTTTGACAATTTGAAAAACAACTCATCAGAAACACACACACTAAAACATCTCCATGGTATCCGAATCTTTAGAGAACATAGTAATTGTGCTAAAATTAATCAATCAAAAATTAAAATATTATCTGCAATCCAGACTAATAAGATTAGGATAAGGCTTTCGAATCTTTATTCGATAAAACTTCAAAGGTAGATTAAGACAAGGCCAGAATGCAAAATCACAGTAGTTGAGTAAATTAATGACACAGCTAAGTACCTAAAATGCAAACCAAAAATTATATGCATGTTTTTTATTGTTTGGCTCAAGCATCTTATAAATAATATGCTATTTTCATCAAATTATTTGGTTAACCGTTTATACGGTTAACAAAACCCTAATAATACTAATTCTCTTTCAAAATAAGGGAAAGGGAAAACCTTTTAGAGGCAAATCTGGTCTTGGAGATAGTGCGGGTGGATGCTTTGAAATCCATGACTTCAGAGATCTGCATAAAGACATCATATATGAGCAATTTACCCAACAATGTAAAAGCATTTGAAAATTAATCATAATATAATAACAAAATACTCACGCTAAGAAGGGGGCCACCATATAAAGCTTTAGGCCAGTAATCCCACGAGATATTACTTCATTAGTTGCTGGCTGAAGATCATCAAGCCGGTGCCAAGCAATTTCCTGCAACCATACCAAAGCTTGCTGTCGGCATTCTTACTTTTTAAGAGATGCAATGTCTTAGATATCCTCTCCATTATTTGCAAAGAAAGTTCTCTAAAGGTCTCTTTTAATTTTCTTTCATTTCAGTAAGGCAGCAAGAGACCAAATAATGAGAGGTAATGCAAATGTCTGGCGTCTATTGTTGACAGGTACTAAGCATTTAAAACAGCCCAAATGGAAAGTTGCTTGAAAATTGAGCATTCTAAACACAAGTTATGCTTTGAAGTTGTGAGTAAAACTGCAACTACATATAGAAGGGTCGCTTCAAGTTGGACTTTTATCAGGGCATTAATCTTATGTACCCTTTCAAAATATTATGGTCCACGTAATGGAACTTATCAACAAAAGAAAAACATACACTGATCTCCTTTTTTGTAAGTGGGGCAAAGGCTGTATCATCCTTTACACCAGCAATTATATAGAGCCGCACCCTCTGCTGGCCAAATATTACTTCGATGAATTCGTCTTTGTTTAGGAGAGCTGAAACATCGAAACCTGTTTCTTCTAAGACCTGTATTTCCATTGAAATTACATCAACAATCATAGCCGAAGAAGGAAAAGAGAAGTAAAAGAATTCAATGACTAATCAGTAGTTATTTGGATTTCCTTGTCACCAAAAACTGGATGCATCTTTTTAGTACAGGAACATCAACTCTGTTAGTTCTCTAAACAAGAAGGGAAACATGCAATGAAAAAATTACAGGTAATAAATTTACATATCCATTGGCTCCATGCCAAAAAAAGCTTAATGACAGGTTTAATAGAGAGATTGTCAACCCTGTTATAGCTTTTACTATTGAGAGGTGAATGAACAGACATGAAAGCTAGTTAATAAAAAAATGTGCATTCCACATTTCTTCCAAAGCCACATCATTTACAACTAGGGAGCAAGATTATTCTGAAGTAACCATTGAATCTATAACCATCTGCACAACTAGAGAGGGAGATCATTCTTAACTGTTGAATCTATAGTCATCTGCATTAGCTAGTAGAGATTAATTACTACTCTCTGAAGAGCCCATACAACACAGGATAGATCCACTTGTGTGCAAAAGGTTAAACCATCAATCAAAAGAAATGCATTTTCAATGTGATTCTTCAGGAATCCGTTTCCAGCACCCTTCAAAAAAAAGTTAATAATACTAATAAAACCTAATCCATGTGAAATAAACTTACTTCTCGAATGGCACATGCATGGTCCTCCTCGTCTTTGTTCTTCTTTCCACGTGGGAAACTCCAGCTTGTCCCTTTCCATCCCTTAACTAGAAGGCACTAGTAAATGCAGAAACAAACACAAGTAAAGACAATCTTAGAACGAAAGCTTACTAATTAATATCAACAAATATGATAATCCTAGAAAATGTCATACAACTTGAATTTAATTGCAAAGAACAGCTTTCATTGAGTTCCATCATATAGAAAACAACATTTGGACGGAAAAAAAACCCCAAGAAATACTGATGCACATGCACTAACAGAAAAATCTCTGATAACAGGGTTAAAGTTGAGCACCACGAAGTCATCTTGTTATACTGGCGATAACAAGGGGGCAAAAGAGTGATATTTGCTCAAACTAAAAAAAACAAAAACTATAGAGGTCATAGGACTTCTTGATTTTATCTAGAAAAAGGAAGAGACTCACCCGTTCATATGTTTCATCCAAAATAATTGCCCCAGTTACAGGAACTTGAACCTTGTAGTCGGTGAAATCTTTAAATATATCATCTATATGAGCAACATAAGGCCTTAGAACATCACAGCTGTTAAACACTGGAACAAGTTAAGGAAACAAGAGTTTTTTTTTCCGGGGGAATTGGGAAAGGAAATAGATAATATTGATGACAGAGAAACATAATACAGACCATGCTCATAGCATGGAATAACAAAAATAAGTCAGAAAATGCCATAAAGATAGTCTTCCAACAGTAAAATAACATGCCAAGTCAAAAAATATCTAGACTTGTGCTACACTTATAGCTTAAACTCTAACCTTCAGTTTGGAGCGTAATAGTATAAGCTCAAGCTGCAACTCCCTGCATGAAATAATGGTTTTCCCTAATGGTACAGATTATGTGGAGATAGAGGTTCAGATGTTTGTGATCATAATATAAACTAGGGAAGTATATCACCTATAATAACTGCAATGCAATTAACCAATCAAAAATTTTAATTGCACAGAACTCACGAAAATATTATGTGGAACCCATGCTTTTATGTGGTTGAATCCTAGTGCTAGCAAGTAGCAAAAAATTACACAGAAGAAAAGATGCTTCAGATATAGGATACATAAAGAGGTGAACTCCTTTAGATTCAGTGACTTCAGCGATGGATTTTGTTCCACTGTATTGTCTTCATAGAACCAGTGTGCATACTCCACAAGGAAAAGAATTCTCTCAAATGACTGCTGATCCTCTTTCGGCACATTTAAAACAAACCGACTGCACAACAATAACAATTATAAGCAATAAGCTTTAGATAAAATCAGGAAGGGGGTGAAAAAAGACAATGAGAGAGACAGAGTGCAGCATCATACAAAAAGTGTATCCACTAATTATTGGATTATATCAGTGAAACACAAGAAATGAATTTTCTAGCAACAAAACCAATTTCCTCGGTGCATTTTGCCGGTTTTGAGAACACGTCCAGTGGAAAACCGGTGATACAGCTTGCCAAAGAATAATTAGTAGGAAAAATTCTATTATGTTGTATGTGGCCATGATATACCTAAAAGGCTAAAACACAATCAAACATCTAAAGATTCTTGAGCTTAAACCTTACACTTGGAAAAAAGGAGTTATTTTGATTCCATCTCTTGCTTACTCAAAGTCTATATTCTAAACAAAAGCACGCAATATTCAGTTTTTAATCTATTTTGCGTGATTCAGGAGATAGGAACTGATTCCATAAATTGATGTAGTTCCAAAAAATAATTAACTTACCTTTTTACCAATCAACAATTTTTTATATAACTAGATTGACTCTTGATTAGCAAGTACTAATTTGTTAAGATGATACAATGTGCTGGACATATACAATAAAGGATCATGCTTCTATAAATCACACATTATTTTTCTAAAAAGTGCTAGAGCATTTCAATTAAGAATTCCGTATACAAAAAATGTGCAATATAAAACTAGGTTTAGTTTGCACAACAAATCAATTCCCCGCCACAAATCACAGTAAGCACCTTCAAAACAGACATTTTCAAACAATGGACATAAAAAATTCATGTGCTAGTAAGCCTAACTTAACAATTAAACAACTGAATTCAGCTACTCCTTCTATAAATCCTAAACCAGTCAAAATCAACCAAAAAAACACAACGAACACTGAAAATTAAACATCAAATTCTACAGAAACAAAAAGAAAACTGAAACCTGCAAAGATCGTCAAGGAGCTCTTGAGGAGGAAGACCGTTCTTCAATGGCGCACTCGAGGACCGATGGAGACCAGACATAGCTCTTTCTAGTTTCGAAAAAGAAAAAGGAGGGGAAAAGATACTAAAACCCTAACCCTAACTAAATTTCAGAGAAAGGTCCAGAATATACTAGAGGAAGGTTCAAATATTACCGTAGTTTTTCCTTGGTTTTCTAAAGTTATCGGAAAATGGAGATGGAAAAGGTAGGAAGAGAGGTCCCGCCGGCCGCCGGGATCTCTCAATGGGGGATGGTGAGTGGTGACCCGAAAATAAAACGTTTCTCCGCCTGCGCCTCTGGAAAATGAGTGACCTTTTTGGGTATTTATAGGACCCGTTTTGGAGGAGGATGAACCGGGTTTGAATTTACGGGTTGAAGAGGAAACGATTTGGATATTTGAATATTTGTAATTTTTTAATATTCGAAGTCAAACATAATAAATATTTTTTTTTGGTGAAAAAGATTATTAAAAAATTTGCTTGAACTTATCGGAAACAGGAAGAAACAATGAACATATTAATCAAAAGATAACAAATTCTCTCGCAAGAGGCGAACAACAGGTATCGAAAGCGTAACAAAGTGAATCAAATCCAAACTTGTAGAATCTACTAATTTTACCAAAGCAGCCGCAACTTTGTTGTTGTTTCGAAGAATGTGCCGAAAAGAAACCCTCCATGCCAAATTTCGCAACCGACCAATACAATAAGCAAAGTCGTGAACAGAATTTCTACGCTAAATGATATTTATAGCCTTCAAGCTATCAGACTCAATCTCAATACTTCTATAACTAAGGTCCTAGACCAAACAAAGCCCCAAATAAATTCCCCATAACTCCGCCTTGAGGATCGAACAACGCCCAATGAACTTTGCAAACCCATGTAGCCAATTTCCCTCATGGTTTCGAAAAGCACCCCAGTAGAAGCCTTCCATGCTCCATCAGAGTTAAACTTAATCCAGCCGAAAGGAGGCACCAGCCATGGTACCGTCATCACAATAGTAGAAGAAGAGCCTGCTGGAGCTTGCCGACGAGTCATGAGAGCCCTAAATGTGTTATCCGCAAGCCATTTGCTTCGCTCCAAAATCGAGCCCCACACCTCAACATCCCCCCATCAAACACAATCTTATTCCTTTGTAACCATAAATTCCAAATAATTGAAGCAAATAACAAATCCCACTTCAAACCATCCGGACCACACCGAAAATCACCTGACAAATTCGTTGCAAGCCATGAACGGAACGGAAGAGCAAAGAACTCGACGAGCTGAGAAGGACCAACAACTAACGACCAAACAAACTTGGCAGCGCGACACTGTCTAAACACGTGGTCCACATCTTCATCCTCTTCATGGCACACCAGACACCGAGCATCGGATGTGAAATGGCGTCTGGAACGTTCGACATTGGTCATCAAACGATCGCAACAAGCAAGCCATAGGAGTATTTTAATTTTCTGCAGACCCTTAAACCTGTGAATGATGGTCCATACCATATCAGTAGTCTCAACCGCAGCACCCATACGGAAACCGTATGCTGATTTAACGGAAAATCGTCGGTCTGCGCATAATCCCCAACCCACCGTGTCAACTGGAAAGGACGGCTCAGGCTCCTTCATTGCTGCAATCCGAAGAATGATGGATACCAACAAAAGGTGTTGAAAAGAGCTCCAATTCCACACGCCATTCGCGTCGACCATCGAAGCAACGGAAACTCGTGGTAGGCTTACCGAAACCGCAGCATTCACCTGCTTATATAGTGGCCCAACGTCCGAGAGCCATGAATCATACCAAAAATCGACATTGAAACTATTTTCGATAAACCACGATAAATTCACTTGAACATCAGACCATACCATTTCCAACCCTTTCCAAAGCCGCGAGCCAAATTTGATCGATGATGCAGTGGGAAAATACCAATGCATTTATATTTCGAACGAATAAAACGAACCCAAAAAGCTTCTTTACGCACCACCATCTGAAACACAAGTTTCATAAGAAACGCTTCATTTTGAGCGTCCAATTTCCTGAAGCCGAGATCTCCGCGAGAATAAGGTTGACAAACATCGTCCCAACGAACCAAATGAACGCCACCACGCTCACTGGTAATGCCCCAAATGAAACGCCGAATTAAACGTTCCAATTCAGCACAAATCTTCTTCGGTAAAATTGCAGTTTGCTTAGTATAAATTGGAATCGCCGAAAGGACAGCCTTAGCCAAAGTGATTCTACCAAGCCATAGACAAGGTTTTCGCCTTCCCCCCGTTTAAACGTTATTGTACCATATGCACCAAATACACATAAGTAGCCGATGTGACTCTCTTATTCAGAAGCTGGATGTCCAGGTATTTCCTCAAATCGTCAACCTCCACATACCCAAAGCCTGTGCTAATCTGCGAACGCAAATCCAAAGGAACATTGGCTGAAAAAAAGATCGTTGTCTTAGCGATACTCACCTTTTGACCCTGACGCTTCCCCAAACAAATTGAGAACACTAGTTATCAAATCCATCTGATCAATAGCAGCTTCTGCAAATAAAAGCATATCATCGGCGAAAAATAAATGCGAGATTGCTGGGCCATTTTTTTGACGTCCGAAAAGCTCGCCAATTCCCACTGTCAGAATGAACCTGAATAGTTTGCGTCAATCTCTCCATACACAAGACAAAAAGATACGGCGATAACAGATCCCCTTGACGTATACCCCGTGAGGGAGTAAAAGCCTCAGTTGGAGAACCATTCCATAAAATCTGAATTGACGCAAATGAAACACAGTGCATGATAAGAGAGCATAAACCATCAGGAATACCTATGTCCGTCAACGTATCATCGATAAAATCTCATTCAAGGCGATCATATGCCTTTTTCAAATCAACTTTGATCGCCATCCAACCCTTGCGATCACCTCCTGCGTGAGAATAATGTTATCAGTTATTGCTCGGCCTGGAACAAAACTCGTCTGGAACTCTGAGACCCAATCTGGAAGCAAAGGCTTCAAGCGATTAACAATGATTTTAGAAATCACCTTATACACCACATTACACAAACCAATGGGCTGAAATTGAGATAAACTTTCCGGTGTTGCAATTTTTGGCAATAACAAAAGCAATGCGCGATTCAATCTCGGAGGAAAGAGAACCAGAAGCAAACACCTTACGGATGAGGGAACAAGTCGACGGACCAACAATCTCTCAATTCTTCTGATAAAAAGTAGCGTGTAATCCATCCACCCCGAGAGCTTTAAGCGGACTCATAGAAAAGAACGCATTCCGAATCTCCTCGTCAGAAACAGGAGTCAAAACAGGGTCAAGACTATTATCAAAGTGCCGCACGAACTGGCCACGGACACCAAACCCATAACCATTAGTCCCCGAAGATGTAAACAAATTGCGATAAAAGGAAACACTTGCTTGCCGAAGCTCATCCTGATCATCACACCAAACATCCGCAGACAACTTCAAACCTGAAATAAAATTGGACCAACCACGAGCCATAGTGGAAGCGTGGAAAAAAGACGTGTTCCGATCAATATCAATTCCCCAAAGACGAGCTAATAGACGCTTTTTACGATGACCAAGATGCCCAAAAACCTCAGAATTCCAACCTCGCACCTGTGAAGAAAAAGAATCAATGTTCACCAACAAATCATCACTATCCCATGTTGATTTTAAAAAATCCTTGAACCCTGGATGATCTTGCCAAACTGATAAGTAACGAAAAGGCCCCTTGCGCGTCTCCGGCTCAAGCTCAACTAAACGAAGCAGAATAGGTCTGTGATCAGAACCATTTTTAGCAAGATGGCATACATTTGAGTCCAGAAAACAAGAGATCCAGGCCAGGTTTACCACACATCGATCCAAGTGCTCATAAAGATTACCCCGCGACCAAGTGAAAGGCGGACCCCTAAAACCCAAATCCAATAAACCAACACGGAAAAGAAACTCAGCAAACGGTCGACTGCCATTAACATTACCAGCAGAACCACCACGACGCTCATCCGGGTTGAGAATAACGTTAAAATCGCCACCAATGAACCAAGGCACATCAGACCCAGGCTTTAACAATTCAAGCTGATTCCACAAGGCCCTCCTCTTCGAACCACTAGGACTAGCATAGACAACAGTAAAATAAATCCAAATCGCACCATTAGGATCCCAGACCTTTCCATTAATGAATTGGTTCAAAAGATGCAAAACCTCAAGAACAACATCCTCTTCCCAACAAAGCCAAATCCCACCACTGAAACCCTGTGCCTCAATACGGAAAGAATGATGAAAACCAAGCCTGGCAATCACCCGATCAGCTTTCCAACCACTAATCCGCGGCTCAAACAAAGCAGGCACTTTAGGAGAATGTTCTCGCTTAAAAGACCGAAGATAACTGCAAAAGGAGGTGCTCGAAGCACCTTGACAATTCCAAAGCATAAACATTAAAATAATAGGAAAAGGGAAGGTCGACAACTAACTTACTGAGCAGGGATCACATCCCCTCCATCCGATATGATCATGGGATCCGTCACTCTTGTGCCCGTGCTAGGGAAGGATCATCTACCGAAACGACTTCAAGCGAACCAACGCCATTAACAATCACCTTCGAAACTCCACCAGGTTCGATTTCCTGCTGCAAAGCGATGGAATTTAATTGCGAGTGAACATTATCCACCCATTCAGCAAGAACCGGACGGTTTATTGTCTTAGCCAGAACCGGTTTCCGAATTTACAGCTCTTGCTTAACATTTTCCTTGGCAGTTTTGATCTTGATACCCCAGTTCTTCCCACCCGAATTCGCCTCCGTAGTTTTCTTCCCATGACCCTGCTCAAGAAGAGTAACAACCCTGTGATCTGAGCTACCGTGAGACTTATGCTCCACCAAATTAACCACCTGCCCCGGCACCATAGGAACCACTTCCGCCTACCGCGCAACACTCATTGATTCCTTAAGTTTCCTCGTTGAATTCAGCGCTGGCAATGCTGCCTTCTGACTCTCATCCTGAGGTTGGACAACGGTTGAGCCAGTTAAGAGAGCCAGGTGAGTTTCAAAGTTGGCAGTCACAGGAGCACTCGACATATCATTCAAGTCCGAAGGCCCAGCCAACACATCTTCCATATTTTTCGACTCTAGAACTGTAAACCGCGATCCACCCGACCTGCTTGAACCCGCAACATTGGTCGCTACACTTTTTGCCATAGTCGAAGCACGACGACGACGGTTATCAACAATCATCCAGGGCCCAAAAAGGTTGTTCGTACCAGAAGCATCAGTAGACAAATCCGAAACTGAAATATTGTTGTCTGCACCCTTTGCCGCATCCGGTTCATGCAACTTGTTTGCCGGGCATACTTCTTTCGCATGACCATAAACACCACAACCATAACAAATATGTTGCAAGCCTTCATATTCTAGCTTCTGCACAAAACCATCGATCCCAATACATGGGACCAAAGGTTTATTCAAATCAACCATAATTGCTAACCGTGCGAACTTACCACGTTCCCCAGCCTGAGTATTATAATCAACTTTCACCACGATACCAATGATAGCAGCGATTCGGCGAAATAGAGCCTTTGTATAATACCTGTAAGGAAGACCCGGATGGCGAACCCAAACAATTACATGAGAGGGATGCTTCTCTGTTGTTAAGAAGGAACGACTCCAGGGCTACACCATTAGATAGCTTCCATAAATAGTCCAAGGCCCCTTAGTGAGTACTTTCTCATAATCCTTTGGATCCTCCAACCTGACTAAGAAGTAATTGTTATCAAGGTCGATCAGCTGAAATTCCCCCCGAGGGCACCATAAAGCATGAATACGACTTAACAAAGTTTGATAGCCAATGTTTCGTCCTAGGAGCCCAACAATAACTGAACGGCGCATACTCAAATTAATTTGCTCATGAACCTGCTCTGAGAATTTAATCTTCGAAAAACTTCCTGAACGATCGATAACGCAATCCTCATCACGAACAATCATTTTGTCCGGTGTCAAATCTATGTTATCTTGTACTTGCTTGCCAGACACGGCATGCTCTCGCACCACATTCGCATATGAAACCCTAGGCGATGCACCCGAATGCACCATTCCTGTCGAAGGGTCAAGCGCCTGAACAGACTCACCATCAGCTCCACTGATCGGACCACCATCTGCTTCCATTCCAATGGCCTCCGACTGGTCGGACTCAGCCCCGATAATTTCTTCATTCCTGCCCTTCTTGGCTAAACGGATGTCTTCCACCGCAGGTGGAGAACCTGGTCGTTCCAGCGTTTGTGTCAACTGGATATGAGGAACGGAGTCAGGCGGCCGGCCCACATTCAGGATGTGGGGAGTGATCGCAGAATCACCAGCCGCCGTTTCCTTGGGATCGCCGTTAAGAAACCTAGGTTTTTCCATTCTTAAACCTATTTTATAATATCAATTTATATCAAACCAACTAATTCTAAAACTATTCAAAAAATAAATATTTTAAAATAACATTATTTATAGGATGTTTGTATGATTGTATCAATTAAATATCTGAATTTAATAAATTAAAATAATTTTAAAAGTTACACAAATAATATATGGGTTATATTTTGATACACAGGCTGTATAAAAAAAATTTAAACAACCCTTCTATAAAATTTAAAACCTAAATTCCAAACACTAACTAGAGGTGGCAAACGGGTCAATCGGTTCGGGTCATTTCGGTTTCGGTTATTTTGGGTATGATATCATTTGGTTTAGATTCGGTTCGGTTCTAGTTCGGTTCTATTTGCTTCGGGTCATTTCTAGTCGGTTGATTTTTGGTTCCGGTTATTTTCGATTCGGGTCAATTTCGAGTTAATGGAAGATCAGTCGGTTTTAATCAAGTTTTTTATGTTAGTCAGTTTTTTACACCCTATATATGGCTTTATAAAGCCAATATATTTGACTTTTTTGTGAGTTGTGCAGCTGTTCATATCTCATCTTTCTTTATTTCTATTAATATCTTTTATTTATTTCGGGTTGTCTTTAGTTCGGGTTGCTTTCAGTTCGGGTTCATTCGATTCAGGTCCATTTCGGTTCAACTAAAAAATTGGCTCGATTTCGGTTCGTGTTTCAGTTCAGGTTTCAAGTCATCATGTCAGGGTCGGTTCGGGTCTCGGTTCGAGTAAATCGGTTCGGGTGTCGGGTCAAGTTTGCCAAGTCTAACACTAGCACCCTAAAATCTAAACTCCAAACCCTAAACCTTAAATTCTACAACCTACAAACTAAACCCATAAATCCTAACCTAAACCCTAAAATTGAAAGGCTTATGTATCAAAGTATTTTTCATATATTAATTTATTATTCTTAATGATTTATGAATTTTAATAATATATTTCGAGGTCCATATTTATATTCATTTCGGATTCAATATAAATAATGTCAAAAGGGTTTTTTTTTTTACATTTTATTGAATAATCATTTTGTTTCTTACTTTTACGTGGATGAAC
Organism: Hibiscus mutabilis; assembly: GCA_019671005.1. NCBI lineage: Eukaryota > Viridiplantae > Streptophyta > Magnoliopsida > Malvales > Malvaceae > Hibiscus > Hibiscus mutabilis. The sequence goes on along the minus strand of CM033721.1, from coordinate 6,083,660 downwards.
TGTTAGTCAACTAACAATAAATAATTTGAGATGACTAACAGAAAAAAATAATTTTATAATATTATTTTTTGATTGACTTGTTATTTTGTCGAGTCAACGTCTTTGTCTATATGACAGTACTATATCACCGTACATTGTCATGTAAATTTACTACAACATTTCAAACCATTTACTGTTAGATAACTAACTATTTTTATCTAGAAATGAATCGTTTTGGTCTAAAATAAAACGCTGAGCGTTAAAATAAAAAAAATAAAAGAGAAAATAACTATCTAATTAATCATTAAACGCATTTTTTTTGAAATTATGTCTAAATAATAGTAAAATATTTTATCGACAGATTATTCGATCGAGTTTAGTTAATTTTTTTAGGTTAGTCGAGTTAAAAAAATTATATTTGTGTCACACATTTAGTTTTGGTGGCTGAGTCTCCCAACGGGGATTTTTTGTATACACAACGCCTCGAACTCGAAACCTACTTAAGCGATACCAAGTTGCTTATCACTTGGACTAACCCCGTTAGTTTAATTGGTTCTAATTTAAACGACTTTTTATAACTATTTAGAATATATATTTCTTTGTAATTTTATATGTAACATATATATCAGGCAAAGTTGAGAGACTTAACTCGAACTTGAAAATATATATACTAATTACTAAAATTTTTGAATTATTCGAGTCTCATTTCATACATTAAACTTTATTTGAATTTTCCTCTAATCGAGTTTATGAAATTACAATTGAGTCCAATTGAGTTTTTCGCCCCAAATCATGTCGAAAAAATTAATTTTTTAGTCGTGTCGAGTTTTGCGTACCTATATCTATTCAAGCATTTGTTGAATAGTCTAAAGGTAATCTACAAGGTAGTATTTGCTCATACAGATTATTAACCATTTGACAATGTACAAACACCTTGTAAACATAAACCATTAAACTCGGGTCTCTTAAGATGAACATCATCCGTTTTTCTACGTGAGTCACTTGTTGGGTTCAGTTCGAACATTTTGTTATAGGTAGGTGATAAAAAAACCTATTTCACATCCGTTTTTCTACAGAACCGTCAAATAGGTGCCCAAATTATGTTTTTTTAAGTTAGTTGCCCAAACTATTTTTCGGGCTAAATAGGTGCCTAAAGTTTCATTCTGCGACCCATTTAAGGTTCTCTGTTAATTCCCACCGTTAAAAGACACATGTAATATCCTGAAATTTCTAAAATTATATTTAAAATAAATAAAATTCTTTAATTTATAAAAATACTCTAATTTTTTCAAATTTCACAAAACAGCCTCAAATTCTAAAATTCCTAACTCCCAAAAACTTAAATTCCGATTTGGGCCGATTCCGTCATCGATTTTCATACCGCTTCCTATCACATCGATCGTCGGACCATCACGACCATTTCTCTTACTACTTCGTCGCCGAAAATAGACCGACGCCGTGCGAATCGTCGAAATTGTCAAATAGTTTCTTCGAACGATGAACACGGCAGGAAGGACGACGAACGACGTGTGGGTTGTTCGACGAGAGAAAGGCGATTTATTCTGTTGCCGGCAACGCGGCCAACGCCCGCGGGAGTAATCGAATTTAGTGGGTTTAGAGATTTGAGAACTATTTTGGGAGTATTTGAAATTTTATGATATATTTTTATTTTGTTTTATTTATTTTTAATATAATTTTGAAATATCCATGAGATAACACGTGTACTTTAACGATGAGAATTAACGAAAATTTTTAAATATGTCACGAAATGAAATATTATGCATTTATTTAGCTCAAAAAATATAAAATTTTAAATAATAAGAAGAAGATCAAAACAAAATTGTGTTAAGAATCAAGCGATCAAAATATAGGCTTGTTCAAAAAAAAAAAGGTGATCAAAATAGAAGAGGGGGGGGGGGAAACAGAGGATAAACAAACCACACATTTGTGTCCAGAGATTTGCAATACATTGCCTTTGTCTTTGCTTGCTTTTGTCCGTTAGTTAACAAAATCCATTGCTTCCTTCATACTTCACTCCTTTGTCTCTCTAAAAACTCAATCCAACAATTACCAGAGAGATTAAAGACATACAGACAAGTGAGCTGAAACAGAGAGACAGAACAAGTCTCCTAGAAATGCGGAGCTTAACCTTGGGTCCCTCACTCACTGTGTCCCCAACATCCCTCTTAATGAAACAGCCGCCACCCTTTTTCCCTCCTCCTCCTCCCAGGGTTTCTCATGACTCATCACTTTCAAAATCAGGTAAAGATTTGATCTTTAGTGTGTATTTTTAGGATTCCTTTTATGGCTATTTGTTTCTTATGTTTTTCCAATACAAGAACATGTGAATTTAGTTGAACATGAGCTTATTAGATTTGGGTATTTTGTTGTTCTTGCATTGAGTTTGCCAATTGTTTGATCATATGTGTCCTGTTTTCCAGATAGTGAAATTGGTATGATTAGATAACACATTTGTTGAAAATGTGGATGTTCATTGTTTTTTTGTGGTATAGGAACATGTAGAGCTACTCAAGTTGTCGATCTCTTCCCGGCCGTGTCTCCCGAGATTGTTGTTCGGGAGGCACGGTTTGAGGACTGTTGGGAAGTAGCCGAGACTCACTGCAGCTCGTTCTTTCCCGGGTATTCCTTCCCTTTGGATTTCATGCTACGAGTTAATAGAGTGGTGGGAATGCTTTCCGGATTCTCGGTTCCGACTGGTTGCAGGAGGGCTTGTTTGGTTGCCGTCATCGGTGGTTCAGTCGACATGTTTTTAGTTGGAGCTGAAGACTTCAAAGTTGGAGGTTTCGATGGGAAATTTAGTCTTAATAAAGGTTATGTGGCTGGTATATTAACCATCGATACCGTCGCAGATTTTCTTCCTAGAAAAGGACCACTTCAACAGAGAAGGTGAATTCAATTATTCTCTGCCTTTTCTATACTAGTTTAATGTCATTCGATGCTTTGACATGCCCGCTGCAAAATGAGAATGTCCTAAAATTTCCGGTTTTATGTTCTCACATAAATGCAGCTCATCAAAGTTACCATAGACGTCTTGTCCCCCCTTATTGTCATCAATGAATACCATTTATGGTCTTCGGAATCTGTTAACAATTCCTAAATGCTGCTCTAGTCTGGTTAGTGGTTACGGTTAAGGCTTTTATCTGAATCTGATTATGGTTGAGTACTTGTGATCCGTGTGTTCTAGTTCGAAATAACTATTCTGAAGCTGTATAAATGGCTTTCAGGACCATTAGCAAACTATTTTCGCCAACCTTATTTGATTAACTGAACACGGAAAAGTAAAAAAGGCAGAGGTTTTCTCCTTTGTAATGATTCAAGATTTTGTAATCAATGAGAGTCCGAGTGAAGCTAGATACAACCAGAAGCAGGATATTTTCCAAAGTTCTTACATAAATTCTTAAATTATGTTGTTCTATTTTCAGTATTTCCGTTTGGTACGGACTATTTCTTGCATATAGTAGAAAATGAGCAGTGTCTTAAAAATTGGAAATATTTCTGGCATGCCTGATCTTTCGTGTAAGGATGAGCTATAGTTTGGTAAGAATTCCTAGTGTCGGTGTTTCGAAAGTAATTTCCGGCACAAGGTGGAATTTTCGTTATTGAAGAGCAGTTCTATGCCACCGTAATAGTAGCTCAGTTAAACCTCTTTCTCCTTTAATGTTGTTATCGAGTGAAAATAACCGATTTTCTGGCTAGGAAAGAAACTATTACTGGGAAACGATCACGAGAAGGCTGAGAGGGACAGTGAGGTGAGAATGCTTGAAATTTGGATGAGAAAATAATGATTTTCAAATGGTTAAGAACAGAAGAATGTATCAATTCACAGTTCTTAACTTGAGGCCTTATATATCGGTCTTCCATAGATACTAGAGTTCCGATTTTAAGCTGGTATGGTAGAGTAGATCTGCTGGAAGTGTTAAGCATTGTATATCGGTGTTCATCAATTTTTGTTCTTAATTGAAGTTAACTCTTTACATGCAGAAAGTATTCTAATTATTGATCTTGTAAGTAATAAATGACACTCGTGCATCTGTAACGTAGGACCGGAATTGCATACATATCCAATGTTGCGGTTCGGGAGAGATTCCGTCGGAAGGGAATAGCCAAAAGGCTCATAGCGAAAGCAGAAGCTCAAGCAAGGAGCTGGGGCTGCCGTGCCATTGCTTTGCACTGCGATTCGAACAACCCCGGTGCAACAAAACTGTACAAAGACCAGGGTTTCAGATGCATTAAGGTGCCAGAAGGAGCAGATTGGCCTCAGCCGAAGACCGCGCCCAACGTGAAGTTCACCTTCATGATGAAGCTTCTTAACACCCCTACGACTGCGTAAATTCTTTTACAAATAGAGCAAGATAATAAAAAAAACTCATCAAAGATGCAAATATGTAGGATATCTGAAATTAGTTTGTATATAACTTAAACACGACCGGATTCGTTTCAAATACTTGTAGTTACTGTAATTATTGACTGCAATGTTAATGTTTCAAATCAGTTCTGTATGTTAAGCTCTTGCAACTACTCGACCGCTCGATTAAGCTCTCGCAACTACAAGTCGCTGAGTGTTATGATCGCGTGTTCCGAGTGCCGTCCCGGAAATGGTTAACAAAATGGTTCAGATTGAGCATCAGTCATATTGAACATATTTCTTGCTGATTTTTTTTGACAACATATATTTCTTGCTGATTAGTACAACTATCTCCTGCACATTACATATGATAGCAGTAGATGACTTAGGTCTGCGATTAAGTTGCTAGTTGTATAAGAATTGGATCATCAATTTCGAACTCCAAGTTGCGACATTGGTTATTCGACAAAAAAGAAAACATGAAGAGTTATTTCGGTTCAGACGAACCTGGAAAATTACCTATATATTTTAAGAAGTTCTTAGCTGTTTTAAGTCACTTTTCAAAAAAGAAATACAAAGAAACTTTCTCAACCTCAAAACTACCATTATTACAGTAGGAAGTCAACTCAGCGCAGAAGAGGCAGCCATTGAAACACAATACTCAAAAGCTGAAAGAGAACTCATTCAGTTTCATTGGGATTGGACAAATTTGTCTAAAGCAGACGTGTCCAAAGCTTGAAATTCCTTCACAGCAGAAGCTACTTCGAGACCTAGTTTCACAGCGTCTTCATGGCTCGGTGCCTAAGACAGTGTTTATGTTATTATCAAATCAGTGAATTACAGTGCTTGTAACAACTTACGAACTTTGTTGGATACTACATTCGTACCTCGATGTTAAGAGGAAGGACGGGATCGTGGAGTGAAAGCCTAAGCAGAAACCACCCTCCGAATCCGGAAACTCGAACCTGTTTTTGGAAGGAAGTTAGTGAAACCTGTTTCGGTAAGATGGTGAAAAATTACAAAGTCATGAGATTTTATCAAACTTTACCCCTTCATAGTTCACAGGGGCTTTCTGAAGCTTGGTGTTTGAAGCAATGGAGTTTTCCAAGTGCTGCAGCACTGCTTCCCCATATTCCCGGAAGTATCTGCAAGTTTCTAACTTTCAGCAACTTCAACAGAAATCATGGGGGAATAAAAAGAACAGAGCTATATAGTGCACCATACCGTCCTTTAAGATCGGGATGACTCTGATTAATCTTTAGTCTCAGCTCTATGGCAGTAGCTGGTTCCTCCAGACCGTCGACCAGATCGGTTAAAACTTTGCTTCCATCAATTCTGCCGGAAGCCCTTGCTGAAGCAAGTTTATTTAGGAGTTTAACCTGTACTCAACAGAGGGCCAAATGAAATCGTTTGAGATGGACAAGTTCATGTGCATTTAGGTTAATATTTTTGTTGATATATACACGTCAACTTAACATGCAATGGTAGACTTCTCCGCAACATAAAATTGAACGGCTTACCATCAAATAGGCCCCATCATCAAGCCAATGATTCTCTTTGAGAGCTCCATGGCCGCTGGTTTCTATAGCTAGATGTGATTCTTCTCCAACAGAGTTCTGTCAACAATTATTTTACTTTAGTGCAGGTAACAAAGAACCGAAAGTTTAACAAGATGATCAACCATGGCGTAGATCGTTGACAAGGATGGCAGGGTATGTCGCATTATGTTCAGGCATTTGATTGTTGAATAGAACCGACAGCATATTTAAGAAGGGACATAGCAAAGGATGCAACATAGACCAAGAATTCATAAATGACTGATGTTAGAGAATAATCGACATATATTAGACTTATTTAGATAGCACTCTATCGGGAGAACTATAACTGATACAAATATCGCAAAACTAAGATCAAAGAATATGAAACTTACCAAACGAATCGCCTCATCAATGACATTCTTATAGCCTCTTTTGAATCTATGGTGCTTTCCCCCTAAAAGAAGTTGAGGCTATGAGTTTGCTCTAGTAGAAACAAAGCAAATACATACAAGTCGGTTCGGTTTATAGCATACCGAGTTTCTTTTCAATGAATGAAGTAAGCCCATCCGAAGTCACACTGTCCGTAACAATGGTTGTTCCTGGATGCTGAAGTGAACAAGATGAGGGAGATCAAACGAAATGTGAGAGGATAACTGGCATTGGAAAAGAAAATTTAAAACATCCATTTGCTTATAAAGGGGGTGTCGGAAAACGTGGATCAGGAACAATCTTACCTCCTCAAGAACAATGGCAGACATTAAAGCAATCAAGCGATTTCGATTGAGTTCACGACCAGAAGAATCCACAGCAGCAGACCTTTAAGAAAATGCTTATCAGAGATGAAGATGAAAAATATTTGAAGAAGATAAAATCAACATATAGGTAGTGAGCCCATTACCTATCTACATCTGTATCAAAGATGATTCCCAAGTCGGCCTTGTTGCTAAGTACAGCCTCGGTAATAGCTTTCATAGCAGCCTTATCCTCAGGGTTCGGAATATGATTTGGAAACATACCTGATCCCATAGCCACATATCACCTGATAATGTTAGTAAGTAAACACAATAAAACACGAGATAGTTTCCAGGATAAAAAAATACCATCTGGCTCCAAGAACTGACTTCCAGAAGTAACAGCACCAAGAGGCTCGAGTACTTTTGCCTGGGAAAATCAATTAGAATAGATAGCTTAGGACAAACCCGGTTAACAAATTGCAGTTGCAGGAATATCAATAAAGGAAAGATATGCAGTTTGATGAACTCAGGCAAGCTTACTGCAAAGAAACCTCCTGCGCCATTTCCTGCATCGACAACAATGTGGAATCCCTCCAGTGGCTTCTCTAATAGTTGATAACACCAAACAGGGATTAGTGAGCTAAAGTTAAGAAACTTATTAGTTGTGATAAATATAATTAAGCAACATTTGTAAAAGATGGTAAGCACCAAAGAAAGACATGCAGCTCGGCTTATATTGCACTTCCAATAACGAAGAAAGAAAGATTGATCAATGATTAATTATTTAGAATATAGGAAGCTATTACCTATATTCCCAGCAGCCTTCCGGACGGCCTTCACAAGATCAGATGCATAAACAATCATATAGTCGACTTTTTTGAAAGAGTCTGAAGCATTTTTTACCGAATAGCCTTTGGCTAGGAAATCACTGTATATATTTGCAGCACGTTCCAAGATGTCTTTTATGTCACTTTTCCCAAGACCTCCGGCATTAGTGAAGAACTTGAACCCATTCCTGTTATAAGGAAGATGACTAGCTGTTCACAAGATAAAAGTTTATCAAGAAACAAATTAACTATGAAAAGTAAGTCAATTTGAATGAAGAAAGTCGCGTTTTCAGGATACAATTCATCAAATATAATGATTATGACACCAGTCCATAGCTGAATCTTCAAGCATGTGAACTCATCATTACATGTCGAATAGGCAAAAAGAAAAAGAGAACTTTTACATGTTCAAGGATTCAATCGACTATCCCCACAGAAGAATAGAGCCATAGACTACCTGTTATCATAATAGCCCCATCAGCCGGACATAAAAATGCATCATCTTCTGTAAGTGTACTGTTAAACATTGCTGGTGTAGATGCTAAACTGAAGAAAAGGAAAAGAACACCAATTAGTTAACCGTATATCAACACGGAAAATTTCTGTTCTCAATAATAATGCACACCAACACCAATTTTAAAGTCTATATTAGTGAACAGTTACATGATTCAACAAAACTATTTGTATGCATTCGGAAGGGAAATAAGTATTTGGGATGATGGTGCGAGCTAAATACAGTATATCAACACAACACTTCATCAGTGGCAGTATTTGAGAATCAACCCTTGGGAGTTGGGACTGCTACCTTAGATAGTTCATATCTGAACTACCTGAATCATAGCCATAGTTTGAAATTGAATCGTATGACCTTGAAATAGTTATTAATGTCATCCAATTATTAGATTAATATAAAAATAGAACATCATAACTCACCCATATTGAACAACATCAAGTCCTCCACTAGCAATGCCTCGAGAAACAGCATCCTGGAAAGCCAATTGTTCAATTCTCAGAAACCAAATAAGGTTTATTCATAGGCAGAAAAATTGCTATATCATTAGTCAAAAAGAGCATTCGTACTTACATCTGAATACTAAGGCAAGGGAGATACCTGTAATTGTTGCGCAGATATACGAGAATCATGGCCAATGGAAACTCTCAACTTTCGAGATGCGTCAACCTTTTTCTTATCTAACAACCATGCAGCAAAAGCAGCAGCTATAGCTTCCGTAACTGGCTCAGTAAGGTTTACTGGCTCTCCCTCGACACCAGAAACAGCCACACCTCGTATATCACTGTATGGACATCAGGGAATGAATGAAGAAGCAATCTTTGATCACCATAGACAAAATTTTAGATAAAAACAAGTTAAAAATAATAAAAAAACAATAGTTATAGCATTTTGGTTCTGTTCAAATAATAAAAGTGACAACAGGAGCAAAATAAGGAGAGTATACATATGGTTGCCCTATACTTGAGCTACATTTGGTTGATGGCATTCTTTTCGTGTTTAGATTTTAGAATCATCTTTATAGAAATGTTATTTGTTGATTAGGCCTTATATCGCTCATTAGCAAAGACCCTTTCGTTGAACAATTACAATATTTATGCTCCACAGCAACTACCTATAAACTGAATATTTAGGTTTAATGATAAGGAAATCTCTTTTAAGCTTCAGTGAAAATCATTCCACATAGAAAAGCTAGCAGAAAAGGAAACTGGTTAATAAATGAACCATTTAATAGATGACTATATAAATAGATAAAGCGACAGAAAACTCTCCATTTTATCATAATTCTCAAGTCCATTGTAACACTCTGAACATAATGTACTCAACTTTGGAGCATTCTAAAATATGGAGTAGTTTGATTTGTAAAACAGACCTCAGCATCTAAGATTTATCTCTTCCGTATTAGAACCAGTGGATAAAGCATGCATGTCAAAATCAGTCCGTAAATCAATCATAAACACATAGTTAATAGATTTGAAATTCAGTTAAGATTGGATAATCTGAGGTGAAGAGAATGATAATATATGCCAGATTAATAGTTGAGGAACATTCATGCTGAAGTATCAATTAAGAAATAAGTTGAAATGCATGACACAATGGAATAAACTTCTCACCTGCCATTTTGAAGCTTTAGAAAATCAACTTTGTCCAGAGATGGTATTGCAGTAGCAGATGAAGCCGCTGCGGTTTAAGTTCCAAACGAAAATACAAGAATTCAGAAGATAGAAATCATTTAAATTTAATGGATCGTACAATAGAAAATTTCAAAGTTGACATCCTACAAATGGAATCTGATAGGATAACCAAAAAGATATACAATAAATGTAAAAGAAGAAGACAGTGCCGATTGGATGGATTATGTCAATGAGAAGTAAATTAGTGCTTATGTTTCATTTAACACATAAGTTGTTGCATTTGATATGAACTGGATAGAGAGACTCGAACAGACCGCTGCAGTTAAAGGTTCCTCGGTTAACAAAACCACTCTGGTATTTCAGTAAGTTGCACATTTGCATGGAGGAGATGCTAGTCCATGCTAACTTCCCTCCATGAAAAGGAGGCAAGGTGCGCGTATAAGGGGCGCAACAGTCCCTTTGATATTGCGTCCCGAACTGCCTATTCTGTTGGTAGATCTGTGCAATAAAAACATTTTGAACAACCTTCCCTGACATTGCTGCATAAAATTTGCAATTTTATTAGATTTTCACATGGATAAACTCTTAGTTAATAGTTGAGTGTCATCAAAATCATTCCTTCAACTCCAGCTAAAACCAATAATTTTCACTGCCCTTGTTCCTCCAACTTGGTTTAGCATTCAGCTAACTTCAACATTAACTATTATTATTCTTAAAATCAAATTTGTTATTTCAGTCAGTGTTGAACCGTTCTTTTTTCTATTCAACTGTTTTCTTGATTCACTTAAGAGTTCATTTTTTCACACTCCATCCTAAATTCTAATAAATGGGGGAAAATCAACTAGAAATGTGGCCGCCTCTAAACAAGTATTCTAAGTTCTAACAAATGAACAAAATCTTCAGCCAAAAACAGTATCTCAGAAGAAGAAAAAACAAGAACCTAAACCAGGAGTTCAATCATAATTCGAAAATAATTACCAACAAATCATCCAAATTAAACAAAGTTCAATACTTTAACCCAACCCAAATTCAGAAACACAGTAAACATCAATTCAATGACTAAACAAATGTAAGATATAAGCCATAAACTAAAAAGGGTTCATCCATATTTACTCAAATAACAATATGACATCAAAATCCCATAAAAATAATCATAAAAATTGTAATTTTACCAAAAAGAAAAGCTTTTTAAGTTAAAGTAAGAGGGAAATGAAAAAAATAAATCCTTTTTACCTGCCATTTGAAGAGATGGGAGGTTTGATCAGAAAGAGAAGAAATTGAATGGGCTGAGAAACAGAGGAAGTGATAGAGAAAATGAGAAGAAACAAAAATTGATAGTTGGTGAAGAAAGAGTTAGGCAGCCTCAGAAGCAGCCAGATGCTTACTGAATTTTATCTTTGTAAATGGTATGGACAATTTAACCCTGCTGGGTATTTTAGGATTTAAAAAATTTGGATTTTTGGGAGTTGAAATTCCTTTGAGTTTTTATATATTTATTTTGTTTTGAGAATTTATTCAAGTTAATTTTACTATAAAATGGTGTCATTATTTATTTATGTAATTCTGCGTGTCTTCTTTTATAAAAAAATAATAAAGAGTACACATCAATGTTCGATAGATATTTTAAAAAGTAATAAAAACTGAACTTATTAAGGAGTTTCAGTGTCAAAAAATGACATTATTTTTTTAGGTGACATAGTTCAAGTAGTTTAATCATAAAACTAGGAGCAAAAAAACAAGTACTGTGTAGTCACACCAACACCAAAATATTAGGTTTGATTTTTGTTCTCGCACAGCGTAGTCTACACGTGTGTATAACTTTTCACAAGGTTAGGAGTATAAAACAAATATTATATAATCATATTAAAATATAAATAATAATAATAATAATAAATTTTGTTAATTTTATTTTGATTTACTTATTTTACTAATTTTATGTAGGTGTTTTAATAATTAAAAAAATTATTGATTTAATTCAGTTTGGTTAGTATCATAGTTGATATAACATACATAAAAAATTATATATTTCATTAAATAAAAATATTATATTCTCATATCAAAATATCTTTTAAATAAAAAAATTAAAAAATAAACATGTATAAAAAATACTATAATTATTATAAATATCTCTCGGATGGAATATCCAAATCAATTCCTCAGAATTGAAAGAATCTGTCCACTTTTTATTTGTCTTTTTTTGCAAAGCTTTTGGCCAAAATAGCTTCTTATTTTTCTTCACTTAATAATTAATATTTCTTATTTTAAAAGGAAAGAAGTTCATATAAAAAATATGAATATAAATATTGAAATTTGAACTTTATGTTTGTTGATAATATTATTTTTTTAAAAATAATTGTATAAACAAACTCAACCAAAATTTAATGGACATTTATTAAAAACACAATAAAATATTATTTCCTCTCCTCTAAAAGAAAAAAAAAACAAAGGGGGAAATAAGTAGAATAAGGTTTGGAAACCAAACGTTGTCGTTTCGATACACAAAAGTCAATTTCTTTTCCGTTTTCAAGTGTTTGAACAAAATTGAGAATAAAATTCTCTCAAAATTCTTTAAAATAAGTTTAACATTAGTTGGCCTAGTCAGATAAGACGTTAGATTTCTCAAGTAAGGTTAAGATTTAAAATTTTGGTATTATGATTGAAGCAATTAGATTATGAGTGTCACCCCATAATAAGTCTTTATAGTATCTTATTCGGATTAATCAGTCAATAAATTGAATACCGATGATTATTCCAAAAGTTCTTTTAAAAACCAAAAAGATTATCATAAATGGTTAATGTGGTATTGAATGATCAACCGTGGATGACACTGAACATGAAATGTAACAATGTGACACTATCAAAGACTTGAAAATAACTAATTCGATACTCGATTCGAATCGCAAAGTGATATATATTACACTTAGAAATTACGAGATCCACAATACATATATTTGGTGGGTTTAGTTTGGATGTGTGTTTGAACATTCATGTATGTAAAATCAATGTTATACACTAATTGATGTTATAATTATATATTAATGTTACAACATTAATTAAAAATTGATAGAAAATTATTAAAAAATAAATTATAACATAAAATAATATATGTAATCACTTAAAATATATGAACTCAACAAGTGTTCCAGTAGAAAAGCGAATGATGCTCATCCGAGGAGACAAAAGTTCAAATTGTTTTGTCTAAAAATTATATGTGCATTGTCAAAGGGTTGAGAATATGTTAGAACAGATCCTACCTTGTAATTCCTTTTAATAATATGATTATTTATAACATTAATTATCTACAACATTAATTAAAATAAATACAATTAACTCCAACATTAAATTAACCTTAAAATCATGTATTATCAATCATATAACAAAAAAAACCCACTTTTGGTGTAGTGGTTGGATTTGGGGTTGCTTTGGATATCCCTGATGATGGGTAGTTCTAGGGCGAAACCTTTAATTTAAGGATGATTGGTTCTTAAGGTTACAAATTTGTACATAAATCCTTATGAGGTTTGTACATAATTGTTTACAGAAATTATAAGAAAAAAGTTATATACATAAAATATTACGATGTAAGGGTTTTTGTACCTACAAAAATACTACAAGAACACAAATTTTCTTACAAAAGCTATGGGGGTTTCAGTAAGTACCGAAATTATTACACATTATACATAGTTTGTTACAGAAATGATAATAAAAACGGTATGTACCGAAATCCTTACCCGAGATCACCAAACCTAAATTAGCTCAATTTAGAGTAAGAATTTATGTATATACATATTTGCATACACGAAAACCTAGTTTCGTACATGAACTATGAGAATTTCAGTAGGTACCTAAAATTCTAAGCCTTATACATAATTTGTTAAAGAAATGGTAATAAAAAAAGTAGGTACAAAAATCTTTACCCGAGATTACCAAAAGCAAAAGTTGCTTAACATAGGGTAAGAAATAATGTACATACATAGTTGCCTACAAGAAAACATATTTTCTTACATGGACGATGAGAATTTCAATAGGTACCTAAATTACTAACCCTTATACGTAATTTGTTATAGAAATTATAATAAAAAGGTAGGTACCGAAGTTCTTACTCGAGATCATCAAAAGCAAAAGTAGCTCAACTTAGGATAAGAAATTATGTACATACATAGTTGCTTACAAGAAAATTATTTTCTTACATGGACGATGAGAATTTCAGTAGGTACCTAAATTATTACACCTTATACGTAATTTGTTACAGAAATTGTAATAAAAAAGGTAGGTACCGAAATCCTTACCCGAGATCACCAAAAGCAAAAGTAGCTCAACTTAGGGTAAGAAATTATGTACATACATAGTTGGCTACAAGAAAACCTATTTTCTTACATGGACGATAAGAATTTCAGTAGGTACCTAAATTATTAAGCCTTATACGTAATTTGTTACAAAAAATGATAATAAAAAAGGTAGGTACCGAAATCCTTACCCGAGATAACCAAAAGCAAAAGTAGCTCAACTTAGGGTAATAAATTATGTAGATACATATTTTCCTACAAGCAAACCTTGTTTCATACAAAAATGATGACAAGTTCCATATGTACCGAAATAATTACATCAAATACATAGTTTGTTACACAAGTTGTAATAAAAACGGTAGGTACCGAAATCGTTACCCAAGGTAGGCCAATCAAAAAATTTATATAAGATTTAAGGGGTCTTGAAACCACAATAATCCAGTTTCGAAACCACCTTGACAGTATCGTTTGGGTAAGAATTTATGTACATACATATTTGCCTACAAGAAGACTTATTTTCTTACATGAACGATGAGAATTTCAGTAGGTACCTAAATTATTACACATTATACATAGTTTGTTACATAAATGGTAATAAAAATGGTACGTACCAAAATCCTTACCCGAGATCACCAAAACCAAAAGTTGCTCAACTTAGGGTAATAATTTATGTACATGCATATTTGCCTACAAGAAAACATAATTTCTTACATGAACGATGAGAACTTCAGTAGGTACGAAAATTATTACAAATCATACATTTTTGTTACATAAATGGTAATAAAAATGGTATACAGAAATCCTTACCCAAGATCACCAAAACCAAAAATAGCTCAACTTAGGGTAAGAATTTATGTACGTACATGTTTTCCTACAAGAAAATCTATTTTCTTACAAGAACCATGAGAATTTCAGTAGGTACCGAAATTATTATGTAATATACATAGTTTGTTACAGAAAATTTAATAAAATAGATACGTACTGAAATCCTTATCCTAGATCACCAAAAACAAAATGAGCTCAAGTTAAGGTAAGCTTTCCTGTACATACATATTTTCATACAAGAAAACCTATTTTCTTACAAGAACCATGAAAATTTCAGTAGGTACCGAAATTATTACGTAATATACATAGTTTGTAACAAAAATGTAATAAAAAGGTACGTACCAAAATCCTTACCCTAGATCACCAAAACATATATAATTTCATGGGTCCGAAACCACCCTAATCCAGTTTCAAAACCTGCTTGGCAGTAGCGTTCTAGGTCAAGTGGTTTCGGAACTTATGGTACAAAAAATACTTACAATTTGCGTAGTTTCATAAATTTTTATAGAATATACATAAAATGTTCAAGACAATATAAGGAAAAGACTAAATACACAAATTCTTACCCGAGATCACCCAATCTAAAACGAACTCAACTTATGGTAAGCATTTGTGTAGTCACACAAAGTGTTACAAGATAACCTTGTTTCTTACAAAAAATAATTTGAATTTGCGTAGCTTGAAAAGGTTTGAAAAACAATAGAAGAGGTTATTGGTACCGATGCTGCTTGGGTGCTTGGGTTTTTACCTTATTTTAAGCCCATTGATTTAACTTTTATCCTATTTTTCGTAATTTAAATACAGTAAGAAAAATGTTTGAACCTAAAATGTTACAGAATTTCTCAAAACTCAAACTTTTAAAACTCATGATAACATCTTAAGTTTAAACCTAAAATCTTTCCAAACCTACTTGATTTCTTATGAAAGTTGTAAAATTTCAGGTTGTAATCTAAATTGTTATCGCGACCTAAAATGTTGTCAAGATGGATCATTGCTCCTTATTGAAGGTCGATAAGTTTTAAATTTCTAACATTCACTCATTGTAAGTCGATTTTGGTATGTGGTTACAATTGTGGAGTCAATATCCTTCGATA
Organism: Hibiscus mutabilis; assembly: GCA_019671005.1. Taxonomy (NCBI): domain Eukaryota; kingdom Viridiplantae; phylum Streptophyta; class Magnoliopsida; order Malvales; family Malvaceae; genus Hibiscus; species Hibiscus mutabilis. The sequence goes on along the minus strand of CM033721.1, from coordinate 6,067,866 downwards.
TAACAACAATTGTTAATGTTCACTTATCTATTAAGTGATCGCACATCTATACAATATCTACCGTTTTATGGGTTGTGTAACCAAAATATGTTGTTACATTTTTGTTTGGAAACAAATACACATGTAAACACATTTTTCATTTGTATTCACACATAAGAGTTAGGCCTTAAACATTAACGCACCTTAATTGCATTATCCAATGAGTACATAAATGTAATATTTTCCAATTTCTTTGATATACTTCAAAAGTCTTCATCGTCATAAATAGACTCAAATTATTATGAACTTTCATTTTATGTGATGTCCTATCCTAAATTAATTTTGGTTAAAAATTGATAATTTCTACTCATGATGTTAATATATTACATATTTTAGCAATGTAGTGAAAATGAAGCATGTCATTTTAGGTTGCATTTTAGTTAAATTGAACAGGCTATGCTTCATAAACGTACAAAAATGTTGATAACCCTTAAAATGATAATTTATCCTTGTCATCTTCACATTTGCATTTGCATTCTCGAATTGATACAATTCATCTATTGCATGAACGCAATTACTTGATGTCGCATAAATAATTTATTTAACATCTTGGCTTCAGCCGAAATTGATTGGAAGAAATGTGCCATAAACCCTTCAATTGTAACATTTAAAGATAATCCTTATATTGTAATGATTTCATTACCAATATTTCATTTATCAATAATAATGGGGAATGAAAATCGAACTTCAATATGTACTCTTTGTATCTTGCATACACTAAAAAGAGCATCATAATATTTCTGACATCACCAAGTAGTAGCCAACAATATAAAGTTAAGAGTAAAACCTGTGTTTCAACCATTGAATGTATAATACATTGTGGATGAATTAATATCTCAATATCATCATACTCAACGCCAATTAGATAGTGAGCTTCAATGACTTCGAGACCCTGTCAAACAGAAAAATTGCTTAATTGGTAATTTAGACCATGGTAACATCTAAATGATGGCATACTATGTTAAAAAGTACAATGATTATCATTCAAAAAAAATAAAGCTTATAATTTTGAATGGAACATTTGATAAAACTAGACCTACTTTTAATATTGTCAACTTCTAATTTTTTAGATCGAGGAAAGAAAGTGAAGAAATATCTACGAGTAAACGGTTCACTATATCAAATGTTCAACTTATAATCTTGACCATTCTAACTTACATTACGATTATACACTTGAAAGCCCCACCAGATACAGTCAAAATAATACGACGAAGTGCATCCTCTAGTAATCCCTGAATACACGGTAAGAAATACAAGATTCTATGAGCTTATTATGTAATTATCAAGAATTAATTAAAACGATAAATGACATGTCAAACAATTTGATGGAACGAAAAATACACCAAGACAAGGGCGAAGACATCCAACTATTGATAAGAAACAAAATAATACAAAGAATTTTGAACTATTAGCAATTTTTATATTTCATACTTTGTTTAGTGGATGCAAAGAAAGTTATACATGTAGAAAGCATAAATATATGAGCCAATAACAATGCATACATTCAATCCTGCATAACTTGCTATCTCTGAAACTACATTAACAACATCTGGATGATGAACAATCTGAAAATTTTTAAGTCAAATCATGTAAATACTAAAAGTTGCTTTATGTAGATAAATAAAAGAAACAATGAATTATATGGCAGGCTACCTCTATAACACCTTGTTCCGCAGGAAAAATTTCAGGCTTTTGTTCCATATCAGCCAAAGCCTCTTTTAGTTCACTTACCAAAGACTCATTCCTAACAGCAACCAATTGATGTTTGAATGTCTTGACATATAATTTGTAGAAAAATTTTCAGCCCTCCAAGTTTCTATTCCTTATTCATTTAAGCAAAAAATTCGATTACATTTTAAATCTTTCTCAACAAAATTTATCAGCCTCTAGTATGCTAGAAACCATTTTATATGGGATTATGACACTAAATTTGTGTTAGTCTATGAATCAAGCTACTCAAGTTCGAGTTTGACATCTCTAAATGGTCGTATGCAAGTTCAAAACAAAATGCTTTACAAGTCACTGTAACACAGTAAAACTGAAAGTACATGATCAGCAAAAAGGATGACATTTGAAGCATTAGCAAGTGCCGCAACTTGAAATTTATTTAGATTCACAGCAATTATGTCCAACGTCTACAAAACACTTAATTGTGTATGATTCTAAAGAACTTATCAAGTATTAAAAAAACATGCAAGCTTAAAATTGGAGCAAAGATCTAGAAGGGCACATTAAACTCTGCTTCAAAACTTGGTACTACAGTCATTCTTCTTCAAAACAAAATCCCCTTCAAAATTTCACAAATCAACAATCTTTACAATCCTATCCAAACCAAGAAACAAAAAGAGAAGCATTTTCAAGGTTCTAAAAAAAAAAAAAAAAAATTCCATTAACTAAATCCCTATAAAGAATCCAAAAAATAAACACTACACAGAAAGTTCACAAAGACTTAAATAGTGATGTCAATCAATTCTAAATATCATCAAAGGTTAGACAAGGGTTCATAAACAAAAACAAATTTTAAATTTATCCCCAATTACTTGAATGTCTTTCTTCGATCCTTGAAAACTCCTGCACCTCCTGTGTGAAACAAAATAGCACAAAAATCAAGTTTTCAGGAGAAAAAATAAGTTTTCTTTGCAACTAAAAGATACACATTTCATTTTTTTTCACAAACTTTCACTTAGTTATGCTAAAATAAAAAAAAAAAATGAAGACGAACAACAACAATTTAAATAAAAGAATCAACATAACAAGTAAAGGGAAAATAAAAGACAAATAAAAAAGGAGTAAAACTAATAGTGATTACCTGTTGAGGAAGGTCGGCGAAGATGATTATATGTTGGGGAAATCCGGCGAAGAGAAAAAAACAAAAAAAAACACTGAACTTTGAGAGAGATTGAAGCTTTGAGAGAAAGAAAAGGGAGAGAGTGAAGAAGAGAGCAAAACTAACAGCGCTTTCCTGTTGGGGTAGATCGGCGAAGAAGATTAACAAAACCATAGACCGAAGAAGAGAGAAAAAATAGAAAAATGAAAAAATGGCACTTGTTTTTAACCCTATTTTCATAAGGCAACCGGTTCACCGGGTATTCCTTTTTCTTTTTATTTAATCTAACGGTTCAAAATGAATCACCTAGATCTGAGGGTCAAGAAAACATGGTCTTGTATTAGCCTTAAATTAGGCGGTTTTCTTTTAGACAAATCCCTGATTTGAATCTTATGTTAGATAAATTATTTTCTTTCATTTTTGTGATCAATTAGATTGTGATAGTGTCATTGTTTTATTAGAATAAAAATTATATGTTTCTTTTTATTATTTCTATTTATGTTCTAACGCTAAAAAATTTAAATTTTAATTCTAAATTTTATGCTCTAAACTCTAAAAACTAAATTATACATCTTAAACTCTAATTCTAAACCTTAAACTTAATTTCTAGTATTTGGACATATATAAGGGCACAAAAAAAGACTAGAGATTTTTGTTTGTTTTATGGGTAATTATACCATGCACCGGCGATTGAAATATCTTATTTTCACAAGCACCCTAATTTTAGGGATTAAGGGTTTAGTTTAGGGTTCATAGTTTAGGGGTTTATGTTTATGGACTTAGAATTTAGGGATTGTGGAATGAATTTAGAGTTTAAGGTTAGAATGTAGAGGTTATAGGTAAAAATTTAAATTCCTACCATATTAGTCTAAAACCTAAACCCTAACCTCTAAACTTATACCCTAACACTCTATAATTTATGCCAGCCCGATTGTCACAAAACGAAAGAAACTCTTGCCTTCCATTGTGATAACAAAAATGATCACGAAAAAAGGTCAAGGACACTCGTAGTTGGCTTGCGGCGGAAAAAGAATGGTGATGTAATTTGCTTGAAGGAAATAGGTTTTTTTAGTAACATGATGAAAAAAAAATAGGAGATAAAATAGATTATATAGTCTTGATTAATAAAAATAAGATAAATTACTAGAGATGACACTCAAACTTAACAAGGTTTAAACAAAATGCACAAATATCTTAATGGACTAGAATATTGATAATAAGATAGACATGTATACAAATAAATAAGAGTTAAGTATATGTTTTTTATTTTGTAAAATATCGAGATCCTTATGGATATTTTTCGGGAATTCTCACGGTTATTTATACGGTTACGATTCAATTATCCCCACGATTCGGATATAGCAATCCACATTCTCATCCCTATTTAAGCTTCGGTAATAAAACTTCTCCGCCTCCGTTTTCGTTGGTGAAGATTTTAATTTTTTTTCTCATCCCATCAGTTCAGATCCCCATGATTTTCGAATATTCCTCATCACCCCTAATTTAATCTTTATGAATTTGGGTTTTGGTAAAATTATACTTTTGGGTTTGGTATTTGTTGTTGTTGTTGTTGGGAATAGTATTTATTTGAATTTAGGCTTTAAAGAGTTTTTTAGGCTCGGGGTAATATAGTTATATTTGGATTTGGGTATTTAAAAATATATAAAGAATCCAAAGATAGGTATAGGTGACACAAAGTGATTTATTTTTCTTCAAAGATTCGAGTTCAAGCAATGATGTCTGCAGTGATTGAAATAAAAATATGTATATCATAGTACGTTCGAAAAAGACAATATAAATTTAATAGGATACATGTTTGAATCGACCTCTCCAATCGGCTCAAAATTAAAACTAACTAAATTAAATAAGGTGGAGATATCTTGCAGACAAAGTTGTTCAAACTTAGGTCTCTTTAAATAAACACCATCATCTTTTGCACTATAATAATTTGTTGATTAATGAAATATATAATATAATATAATTTTTTATTACAATATATGATACATTTAGTATAATTTTGTTATAGAATATGATAGGTTATAGTATATTGTTTCACATAAATAATTTACAAAATGTTATACTATGTAGTGAAATTATATATATATATAGTATAACATAAATAAGACCCTAATCAGGGATAGAACTACCTTAATTATGGGAGGAGCTTGTGCCCCTCCCAAATTTCCGTTGTCTAATGACAACTTTAATCCCTACTAATTTGAATATTTATAAAATTAAGTTTTATCACTCTTAAATTTTAAACTAAATACTTATTATATCCCTAATAATTTTAAAATTAGGTAATTTTAGCCTCTTATTATCTAATTCTAGCTTAGTCCTTGATCTAACCTTAAACAACTAAGTCAAAACCTCGATTCAAAATAATGATTATAAAAATTAAATTCAAACTTAAATTTATAAAACCTTTTTGTTTCTCATTAGAAAATATCAACTCTAATATTATATATATTTATTAAATGTTTGGTTGACTATGCATTTGTCTATTCACGTGATGGAAGATCCCAATGTGATAATAATCTCTTTCCCAATTGCAGACGTTGACTTTTACAAAATTAGAAAATGTAATCAAAGGGATCCTAAGCCTATGGCACAGACATAACTATCTTTTCTAACCAAATGTGATCATGTCTTAGTATTTTTTTTTATTTTATCTTTGAGATCAGCTTGTTCGAATTATTTCAATCGAAAATCGATGATTCGTTTAAGACGATACGTATTATAAAAAGGTAACAATTTCAACACCATGCATATGCAACTTTAACAATTAAAACATAAATTTTTAACCATAAAATTTTACATCTTAAACTCTACACGTTGCTCGTAATTTCAAACCCTACGACCAAATAATTAAACCTTAAACTAAATCCAGGATCTTTAAAGAAGAAGGATTATAACTATATAGTAGTGTATGGAATAATTTATATATAGATAATTATATGATACACCATAGTGTAAAAGAATTTGTAAAAGCATATCGAAGACTCAGAGTATAAAATTATATATATATATATAATTTGTGCTTCTGGAGCACCATTGTTGACACAAAATGTGAAACACACGAGTTTTTTGGTTTGGTTTTCTTTTATCCTATCTGGGAATTTTCAAACAGACAAGATAAATCAGAGGTGTTTGGATCTCTAGAATTCCCCAAGTTTTCACATCACACACGACATGAACAAATGGGTCCCAGAAAAAAAAACCAAAAAATAAAGAATTATTATGTCTTAAATCTTTTTTAAAATATAAAAACGATCAAAGAAACAGCAACGAAATGCTAATGAGACATTCCACCTGACCCGGGCAACAGAAATGTCCCTCCCTGTCAATAAACAAATATAAATCTCATTTTTAATTATTTCTAAATCTTAAACTCAAAATAATATTTGTGAAAAAACAAATTTATTATCCGTACATGAAATATTTTCTCAATGTATGTCAAGAGCTCAAAATTTAACTTACTTCTTGCCATCATCATTGAAAGACATGGATGGACTGAAGGACGTGTGGAAGGGACAGCCGTATCCTTTGAAAATTTTAAATTTTTATATATTTCATGCACTTTCATGTCTAAGTTCGTACCTCTTACATTTCTCATATAATTCTTTCTAACAGTTCGTACCCTGACATAAAATCTTATATTTGAAATGTGACATTCAAAAGTTTGAGTATAAATAAACACCACCTTTTCTATCTCAAGCTGTGATCTTTGTATAAAAAAACAAAAATCCATGACCCCATAACCTAACAAAAGGTGGTTAAGGATGTTTTTGTCTGATTCTTACAATGTTCAAATAACACCTTATCAGACTATGAGCATCAAATATTCAAGATTCAGAATGGTTTCATCAGATTAACAATGAAAAACATGAATTTAATGAATCAAAAGGTCAGCAAATCCATGCTAAAAAGCAAAGAACATGGCAAGGGTTTGTCCTGAGAAACACAATTAATTTATAACTTGTCTGACTAAATCATAAAATTAACAAAACAAAACCTTAACTAGGAATAGTTATTAAGCATGTTGCAGCCCTACAGTCTATGAGAAGCAAAAATGGCAGCCTGCACCATTTTGCTTTCATAAATATACAGTTTCTAGGACTCGGATTAAATAAACAAGACGAAAGAAATCGATCCTTTTTATGTCGAAAGAAAATTCGAGTTAACCAACAAAATGTGGTTCACAGTTCCATAAAATGGTTGAAATGGAGCTTTCTTGCAACTACCAGGGAAGAAATGAAATGGAAATCAAAACCAAAGGCTTGGAGAAATGTACAATTTGCGGGAATCCGTTTATCTCTATCTTTCTAAGTTGTCGCTGCTCAAATCCATAAGAATCGTTAGCCTCCTAGCCGACTTCATAAACTCACTGCGAGAGACGTAATTAAACGTAAGATAAATCGAAAGAAAATGTTTAGCAAGCATTAGGAATCGATGCCAAGGAACCTGTAGTACCTGAAGGGCTCATCTCCGGTGTGTTTAACAGAACCAGAAGCATCGCGGTAGAGCACACTGCTCAGCATCTCTGAACTTTCTATGCCGAACATGTTGGCCAGCTTCCCATACAGCTCTTCATATGATCCGAGAACGGAAAGATCAAGGGTTCTTCCTACATCCTCTGATTCCATGAACACCTTGCAATGACCGGCCTCCAAACCGAGCTCAGTTTTTTGATGCTCTTTGTGCCAAGGAGATCCTTCATCTGAAGAATTTTCCCGAGCATTTTGATGCAAGGCAGATCCAGTTCCATCAGAGGAAATCACAGTTTTCTCCGTATTCCCATCTGATGAACTGTTTCCGACAGTATCAGCTGAGCAGCTCTGAGAAGCCTGAGGCTCACTGAAAATGAGTTGACCGAACAGCAAGATATGGGGTGTCTTTGTTTCATTGCTTCGTTTCAAACTCTGGGTCGGATTTCCAATTGTTAACAAGGAAGATATATTCCTATTGTTCCCATTGTCACTACTAAAGTTGTCACCGGAGAGTCTAGTAGGTGGTGCAGTACGATCAAATTGATGAAAACCAGGTGGGAATAGACCTGGATGCAGTGTGTTGGAGCGGAGATCTGATGAAGATATTCCGAACGGTTCGTGCCTGGCTCCCTGTATGCCTCCAGGAATGTTGTCTGTAATGCAACACACAGGGCTGCTGGACCTGAAAGAGTTGCTGGAAAAGGATGGCATTGGAATTTGGTAAGGGAACGGAATGTCCGGGTTCTGCGGAAGCCGCATCTTTTTCCTCGGTGGTGAGAAAGGATTGTTAAGATGGATTGCTGGTATGTTTGTGACCAATTCAACCAGCCACGGGTTAACGCGCTTCACATTGTGGAGTAAATCTGGTTCATCCCATGCTACCTGAAAGATGTTAAATCGAACAAATCCATGAGCTGACAATTAATGCTTAGAAAATATGGATGTTGTTTATTCAATGGCAATCGATGGAGTAAAACTAAAATACCTGCAGAAGACGCCATGGAGAGTTGGGCCAACGGATGGGATCGACAACCTGAGCAGCAGATATCATTCCCATGAACCAGCTAATCCGAGAAGAGTCCTCCGTTTCAAAAGCCATTTTGAACCTCATCCCAGGATACCACTGGATCTGCATTGCAGCTCTAACTGACGAGGCCTTCACACAGAACTCAGGACTGCTTGCTCGTGGATAGTAAACAACCTCGAAGGGCTGCCCGCTAGCAGCTCGAGTGGCAGCTTCAATCACCGATTCAGCACTCACTCTTCCCCTCGTATCCCCATTCCATTCCTTCCTCATAATTTTACTCTCCCCCTCTCTAAAGAACGGAGAATAACCCCCGATTTGTGAAACAGAGCTTCCACCCCCCGAATTCCATCCAGATTGATACTCATGTCCACTCCCTAGTCCTCTCTTCGCTCTACGAATACCCACACAAAGATCTCCATTATCCGCTCTAAGAAACACAATCGAATCACCAGCCACAAGCTTCTTGTGATTCACAAAATTACTCCACCCCGTCGTCAAAAGATGCCGACGAGGTGTTCCCCTAAATATATGCCTAAACCTCCAAACCTCACCATGGACATCCTTTGCAAGAATAGTCTGAACAGGAGGTTCTGCATTATAATCCAACCTAGGAAATATAGTCTCCGCACAATACCGCGGGACCGAGAAACCCCCACCGTTGTTAGCATCAGACTGAGTCAAAGTCTTAGCAAACGAAGCCGATTTCTCGGGATTCTCCATCCCAACATTCCCATCAAAAACATCATCCTCTACCCCATAATCATTCTCTCTCAAAGGAACCAACATGATTTTGGCATAAACCTCATCGTTTTCAAGATCTGCCATAAACTTAACGGCGGAAACTCGACATAAGACAAGCGACGGAATCGGGAGATTCCCGAAATCGACATTCCCATTGGCATGCTCAGCATGACCTTGAGGGAAGTAGAACACTTTGGAGTTCACTGATGGCATATTTACCATGCCACCAGCACAAGCATGCCATAGCTGAGGATCTAAACATTTTTCAGGAATTTTCATTACTTCTTTCCTAGAATCCATGACAGTTATTATCTCTTTTTCCAATTCTATGGGGATAAAATAACTAACCCTTCCTTTACTCTGTTTCTTTTACCTGTTAGTACATGAAAATTTATGGCATGTCTTAGTAAATATTTAAAGCAACAAAATTTATACACACACACATATATATATATATATATATATACCAAAAAAATACAAAAATTGAATTACAACCAACTGAGACCGATGAATTAGCTACAATTGACCAAAACCCAGAATTTTTTTACAAAAAAAAATTAAGAAAAAAAAAAAAGGCACAATCCATTGAAATTCAAAGGGAAAAAAAAGATTAAATGTCTTACCTTTTGAACAAAAGGAGAGATTTTTCCAGCAAAAGAAAGGAAACCCAGATTATAATGAATCAAAAAGAATGCAAAAAACTAAACCCTTTTATTCAAGGACAAAGACAATATGACAGAATCCATGAATTCTGACAAGTTTGAGAAGGAGAAGAAGGAAGAAAGTGAAAAAAGGTGTTTTTTTAGTTAAGGGAAAAGTGAAGAGAAAGTGAGAGTTTTAAAGAAGATGAAGATGAAGAGAAGAGAAGAGAAGAGAAGAGAGGAGAGGAGAGATTTTAACACTGAAGATTTTTGGTTATTTGCCGACCAGGGACTCTGAGTTAAAAGCCTTTGTCACTAGCTATACATAAAAAAAATTATAATTAATATTATATGAAATGGATTTTGTTTTTCATAAATCTAATTGAAATTAAATTTTTTACCAATTTTTTATTTTTTAAAATAATATATATTTTATTAATTATAAATATTTAAATTATTTTTATTAAACAAAAAATAAACAGCGTAAATTAAATTGATTTTAATTTTTTTATCATGGTTTAATTTACCCCCAATTCCCATATTTTCGATCTTTTAAAATTTTTGTTAGATTTTTTAGGTCCGTTATGAAACGACCCTCTCAATTCAATTTGTTTCATTTATGGCGTCATGATTCTAACCTCATACATTGTTTAAGGGATATAGTGACTCATTTCACTAGGCCAATTGGTTGTTGGTAAATTTTTGTTAAATTTTAATTTATAGTATTCTAATATTCGAGTGTCAAATTTAAAAATTCAAATCAAATTGATAATACATAAGGGAGTTTCAACCGAAATCAATTGGATTTTAGTTTTTAAATAAAATAAGTGAAGGATTGAATTGTTGGAATTAAAAGTAAGATGGATACATTTTTAAAGTTGAAATAGTAGGGGGACCTGTGGAAAGATTAGACCATAAACTTATTGTTCAGCACTAGACATTGTTTGTGGCCCCTCATCTTGACAAGGAGTGCCTACCACGCGACAGAGAAGCAAGTGGGGGACATATCCTCTACGAATCAGAAAATGAAACATCCAAACTAATAAAAAAATAATCAGAGAATTTAATTTTATAATAAATAAATTAAATAATAAATTATTTGTAATATAATATCACGATATTTTGCTGGAAGATATCACGACTTTCATGCAACTCTGAAATCAAGGCTGACTACAGTTAAAGCTTTCAATTTGTCCGAGGCCCTAACTCTTCGGGGCTAACCATGGTTAATTCTTTTTCTTTTTAATTAATTTATAATATATATTGGCAATTCAATATTTTCAAAAATAATTGAAAGAATATTAACTTTAATGATAGATTACTTGTTTAAAGCACAACAATTTAAGAAAAATAATAATTAATTACATTTTACTTTCTTAAATATCAATATATCATCATGTCACTAGTGTCACAAAAAGATGAATCTTGATAACTTAGGTTGAGCGGGTTTATTTATTTTTTTAAAAAAATAGATGTTTAAATTAAGATTTTCAAAAAATTAAGATTTAATTAGAAAGTTTTAAAAATTTTAAGAGAGAATTTAATTAAAAATATTTTAAAATTTTAAAATATAATAATATTTTTTTAATTTTTTAAAGGAACAAATTAAATATTTTAAATTTTTCAAAAGAGTAAAAATTAATTTGGGGGTAAGCCCCACATGCTCTTATAAGGGTCCGCTCCTGGTTATAGACTACAAATCTCACAACTTAAATTTTAGACTTGGCTTGAAAAAAATAAAGATATTTGTAAGAAATTCTGAATTTCACAACCTAAATCATTAAAACACTTTGAGAAGTTTTGAAATGTGTGAAATGTTCTACAATACCATGAAAGATTTTAGAGGTCATGAATTACGATAGAAGACTATGTAATGTTCTAAAATTTTGTGGAAAATTCTCCGAGATTAATCGATACTAGAATTATATAGAAAGATTTTAGACGTCTTGAATCACATGTGACGTTCCTCTCAAAAAATGATTCAAATTCATCCCTAAGAACAACAACAACCCTGCCATGCTTGTCAATGGATCATAGGAAGCATCACGATTAAGTTTGACAAAAATCGGGAGGGGAAGGAGACCAACCAACACTGCTCGGGATTAGAGGAAGAGCTATTAGGAGTTTAAATTCAGAAAACGCAGCTTCAGCTCGCTGCGAAACATCAACGGGTAATCGACATATTTAGAGAATACTGTTAGATTAAAGGACTTCTAATGGTGCCAGCAGAGAAAGTAATAAGCTCAAATCCGTCTTTAAAATTAACTTTGTTTCAGGTCATTCTCATTTTTACATCTATAGCAATTAGGATAAGAAAAGAAATTTTCATGGATGCGAGCTTTAAGGATTCCTTTAAGATAAAGTGTTCCAATTTCATAGGGGCCCTCAATCTCCAAATAGAGTTCCAGAGCGTGATATCGACATAAAGATCGTTACTAAGCTCAATCTGTCACAAGATCATGCAGAGTCGATGATGAAGTGATATTTTGACTTAACATAATACCCATTATCATATCAAACCAATTCATCTTTAAGGACCACCAATGGGAATCAATCAAATGGCATAGGAATGCTATAAATAATTCACCTTGGTCATTTGGCAAGGCATCATGAAATCTAAGAATCTCAACACCTCGTAAGGCATTCTTTAACATCTTGAAGGAGCTTAGCCTGATTTAGTCACCAGAAAAATATTGTCTATGTGTTGTACAAGCTGGAAAAGAGTAAGGCTGTGACATTAGGCATCGGGGTAAAGTATACTAATAGTTATTAAATTACGAAAAAATAATCATTTTGGTCTTTGATTTTACAAAAATTACAAAACAATCATTAAAATTATCAAATTGTTACAAAATGGTCACTTGACGTTATAAAATTGTGTAACAGTTTAATTAATTTAATGACCATTTTGTAATAGTTTCATAAAATTCAATGACCATTTCATGACAGTTTGATAAATGTAATAATCATTTTGTAATAATTTGATAAAATTAAGGGTGAACTACACCATTGGCCACCAAACTATTGAAACTTTTATGTTTTGATCACTAAACCATTTTTTTGCAAGCATAGTAATTAATGTTACGGGTTTTTTTTCCTATTTTGGTCACCGATCATTGAGTTTATGTTAAAAACTCACGAAAATAGTGACATTACATGGTAGAATATATGTTCTAATCCCAAAACTTAAATGTTCTATCAATATAGTCCAATTTCAAAAATGATTCAATAAACTTAACCCTTAATATTTAAAATTCTATCAATTTGATCCTCATTTTAATTTGGTAGAATTTGCAAATAATAACGGTTAAAATAAATTGATTAAATTAGTTTGAATTAGAACCAAACTGATTGAATGTATATGTTTTGGGACTAAATTTGTTACTATACCAGGTCACGCTAACAACTAGTGGCCAAATAAAAAAGCGAAAAGTTTGTAACTAAAGTAGAAAAACGTAACAATAGTAACTATTATTGCAGAAATAATAGTTTGGTGACAAAAAAAAAATCAGTTTGTAAGTGAATAATAATGTAGCCTACCCTCAATCTAATGATCGTTTTATAAATTTTGATAGGCCAATGACCAAAACAATTATTTTTTCATAGTTTAACGATCACTTGTACTTTATCCTAATTTTATTAAAAAAAATCAATAGTTTTCACCTGTTTTCTAATTTTATTAGAAAAACAGTGTATTTTAATTTTATCTCTATGTTATTTATCCATCGAGGCTCAATTGTTTAATAAACTTTGTTAATTAGTTTTAGTTAAAGTTAACCTTGATTTTATATTAAACTGCTAAACACTTTGACTCTTCTTTTCACCGTTTGTTATTGTCTTTCTTGATCCTAAGATCCCAAGGACAAGATTTTATCCTTAGTATTCGGTTGTTTTTTCCTTTATTAAAAAAATCATTTATTAAACTACCGGATAATGTGAAATTGTAAGGGTCTTTTTTACTCAAATCAGTGGCCGAGATTTCGATTATCACATTGGGTATTGAGTAATTTTAAAATTTGTGACTCGAGTCTATCCCTTATATGGGTCAACAAAATACAAAAGATTAATTATTGAGCTCGCTCTCATGGATACATTGGAAAATAAAAATTCATTTTTTTTAAATGAATAGTTTTAATTATGAAACAAGAGAATTAATCGATTAATAATTAGACTTATTCGATGGGGATTTTTTTTTAATTTGATGTGTTGATATTATAGGTCAAAAAATAAAAAGCGAGATACTATGCTAGGATTAAGGAATTTAGTTGGTAAGTATGAGATGTTAACATTGAGATTAAGGACAAATGAATATGTTTGATTACAAGTGTTGCACGAAAAAACCAAATTATTCGGCACTTGATTAAGACATTGGTCGGTCTTGTTTTGAACCAATTGTTTAGGGTACCAAAATTTCAGTCAACAAATCAAAACAAACAAACAAAAACAAGTTTTGTGCAATTATTCAATTGTATTCATGTTATTTCCATCTATAATACTACTAATTAAGTTGCTGTGAATATTTTTTTATTAAATAGAGGTGTTGACAGAATTCGAACTCATAAAAGATAAGACAAGATGAACATACTTAGCCACTGGTATTTTTTTATATTTTACAATTTACTTATATTCCCTTATGTTTCATAAAATTGTCCCATAAAAGTATTATAATCTTATTTTTGGTGATAAAGTTGTCCTGAAACAATAGTAACAATTATGAACACTATTAACGATCAATTCACACGATTCTTTTAATCTAGTTTACTTCATTTATAACGTTAAAATTTGAATATTTAATCGTGTTATTTTAATATGTTCTTTATTGTGGCCTTTTCGTATTTGTTTTTATATTTTAATTACTCTATACACCTAACCAGTGGTGTATCTATGTGTTATGTTGAGCGGGCTTGTGCTCACCCTAAACTCTTTAAAATTTACATAATTAACTTTAATTTTTTAAATTTTTATGAATTAATTTTTATAATTTTTATTTTTTATTATTTATGCTTACCCTCAAAAATATTTTTATTACACCTAACTTGTAAGGTAAATAAGAAAAGAAACATAGCTTTTAGAGAAGAATTATCTACAGCGATTTTGGAAATAATTGTTATTCTGGTTATGAAATAAAAAAATAGTAGCAACGATTCTCAAATTTTGTCAAAGTGAAAATTAAAGGGTTAAGTACATAAAAGGTTAATTAATTAAGTGAAATCTATATTTTTTTATCTCTAAGACTACAAATTAGTCATTAAACTTATTAAACTGTTATAAAATAATCACTAAAATTTGTCAAACTATTACAAAATGATCATTTAAACTTATCGAATTGTTAAAAATAGTTCATAAATTTATCAAAATTTATTATTATTTTATAATGTGTAGTTATAATTCCGTAACAATCTGATAATTTTAATGATTATTTTATAATTTTTTTAAATTTTAATGATCAATTTTTTTATTTAATTAAGTGATCATTTATGTATTTTACCTGAAATTAAAAAAGAGAATGCTAACTTTAACAGCAAATATAACATTTTCAAAAATAAATTATTTGATATTGACATGAAACCGGTCTATTTAAACTATAAATGGATATTTATGACAACATTAGTCATGCAGAAAGGTAAGCCGTACTTGTCATGAACTTCTATGTTCGAATAATATTGCAAATGAAAATAGAAAGTGTACAAATCCATGGCCAGAACCCCTAAAATATTCCATTATGGTATTATCTTTTGTTTATATATCCAATATTTTTAAATTGTGAGGTTCAACTAACGGGTTAATTTAAGTGGTAAGTAATTTTGTACCGCTTAAACAAGTTCGAGTTCGAGGCGTTGTGTACGCAAAATATTTTTACTGGAAGACACACCCACTAAAGTTAAGTGTGCAACATGAGTCGGTTCAAATTAGTCAGGACAAAACCTAAAAACCGGAAGAATAACAAAAAAAAATGAGGTCCAAAGTAAGACAAATGCGCACTAGTTTGGCACGGACTTAGTCATGTCATTTTTAAATTGTAAAAATAAACACAAAAAAATATTATTACTCTCAAACAAGTTTTATTCTATTGAAAATGTGTTCCAAAAGAGTGATGGACTCAACAAGCAAGAGACGGTTCAAGACTTGCCCAATGGAAGTGTATGAAACTCTTTATATTTTTAACTTTGTATATTTTATTGAATTTTTTTAACTCTTTTCGAATTTTCACTATTTTTTAAATAAATTTCAATGCTCCTTTTTGAATTATTTTTATACTTTTTTTAAAAAAATTGTTTTAACTATTTTTCTTTAAAAATAGTTTTTGAAACAAGAGAAAACAAAAGATGAAGGGCAATTTAATAAGAAATGGAGAGGAATAGGAAAGTGACCCTTTAACCAGACATAAACTACAAATAGACACAAACAGTTGGAGATGCAACCAAACACTGAAACTGACCTCTATCTTGTCCCACTCTTCTTTGCTGTCACTGAAACTAAGAGTAAACTCAATTCACACAACTATGCTTATTTTAGGGGTTAAGAGCTTAATTTAGAATTTATATTTTAGGGTTTAAATTTAGGGTTTAAGATTAGAATTTAAAGTTTATGGTTTATAATTTAGGGATTTTAAATTTTATAGGTTAAATAGGTATACTTTGGGGGGAGGGGAATTCACTCTTTGTGCATCAAATATTGACTCAATATAATTGCTTAAGTTAGGGGTGAGAATTCGATCGAGTTGAGTAGAGTCGAATAATTTTTTTTTAGTTAGTTAAGTTGAAGAATCATAATTTATTACTCAAACTTTATTTGAAAATTTTTTGAGTCGAGTTGTTCGATATTTTGTTCAAATTTAAATATAAACATTTATGATATTATGACACTAATTAGTTTTAATTTAAACAGTTTTTTATAACCATATACAATACACATATATATCATATAGAATTGAAAGACTCGACTCAAACTTAAAAAATTATTCACTATTTACTAAAAGAATTGAATTATTCGAATTTATATTTTATAACTCAAACTTTATTTGAATTTTTTTCGAGTCAAGCCGAGTTTATGAAATTACAAGCCGTTTCAAGACGAATCGAATATTTTTATATCAAATTAAGTCGAATAATTCAATTTTTTCGAGTCAAATTTTGTCCGGCCTTTTAACATAGTTATTTACGAAATTAAATCATGGTCAACGAACGGTGTAGTTTTTTATTTCTCTCTTATAAAAAACTATACAACTAATGAATATTTAATCTTTTTTAAAATAAAAAATGCAATTTTCTTTTAAAGAAATGATAAATAATAGTAATTTATAATTAAAGACATTTCGGACCCACCAATGGGGTTGGTCTAAGTGCAAGCAGCTTGATGTCGCTTAAGCAGGTCTCAGGTTTAAGACGTGTATGCAAAAAAATTCCGCAGGGAGACTCACCCATCAAAGTTATGTATGCGACACGGGTCTGTCTGAATTAGTCAAGGCTAAGTCCTGAAAACCAGATAATAGCAAAAAAACATTTCGGACCCATATTATTATAAATAAAAAATTTGCAATTAATTTGCTTAGAGTTGAAACAAGCCTACCCCAATCCCTAACTCTAAAAATGGTTGTCTTCTGGTTGTCTTTCTTGAAGTGGGCCTTTGGCAGCTCCATTTTAGATAAAAAAAATTACTATTTTGTTTTTTTAAATGAAAATTAATATATTGTGTATGAAATTAAAACTATTCTATTATTTTGGCACGTTATTTTTACATTTTTTTTTCTATTTTAGTACCTTAAAACTATACTATTATTTGGCACGTTATTTTTACTTTTTTCTATTTTAGTACATTAATAATGTAAGCTCTGATCAGATATGTCATGTAGATCTGTTTTCATCAGACGTGCTTTAAAAATACATGAATGACTGTATTCAAATCATTTATTCTTTGTGAAAAAATGAGTGTTATTAAATATTTGTCAATTAAAAAGATATTAGTTTAGTAAAAATAGATCGTTTAATCATGTGCTTGGTTATAAATTGATTGTTTTAAAATTTTACAATTTAGTCTCTCGTTTAAAAATTTGTTACAAACATGTAATTGGGCCATTAAAATTGAAATATGATCAAATATAATAATATTTTTAGTCCCCAAACCTTATACATTCTATCAATTTGGTCACAATTCAATAAATTTAACCATTCATATTTTAAAATTTGACACTGCACCCTCATGCCACACCCTCCAAGCATTTTTTGCACTCCATGTTATTGTCCATCAGCTCGAGAACAGAAACATGAGATAGCTCGAAAAACACAATCACTTCACTTTTAGACAACTGGCAGACTAATGGAGCACTCATTATGACCTTAATATTGTCTGTTAGCATACATTGTCACTTCACTAATAGAAATGTTAAATATGGAGGATTAAATTTATTGGATTATTTTGAATTAATTAATAGAATGTATAAATTTTAGCGAAAATTGTTATTATATCAAGCTACATTAGACGTATGTTCCAATTTTAACGATATGGTGTATGTTTGTAACAAATTTTAATTAAGTGACTATATTTTAACATATAGAGAAAAAAAGTAATTTGTTTATAACCAAACACATATTTTAACCGCTTTGAGTATATTAAACCAATCTAAAACTGTACTATATACCAAATATTTTCCTTATTATTAACCATTTTCTTTCCATTAATTAAAAATATGTGATTATAAATGTTTAAAACTAAACTAAGCCACACGTGATGTGTCATTATTAGAAACACAACTTGCAAATGGAATAATTTATGCTATTAATTTAATTTATGTATTTATTACAAAAAAAAATTAATTCAGAATTTTTACTATAATTTATATAAAAATATATATTTAAAAGAGAAAATTGGTTCCTTCCTCATGATTTCATTAATTTTGGTCCTTCAACAGAAAATTTGTCAAGTTAATATATGTTCATTTTTTTAAAGAATAATATATGTTCATTTTGAAAAGAGTAAAATGGCTCATTCGTTGAAAATTTCATTAATTTTTCCGTTAATCTGGTAATTATAAAAAATGAAAATAAGTTTTTATTCTCATGAATTTAGATTTTTTTTTTATCAATTTAGCCCTTAATCATTAAAAATACATAAAATTCATAAAAATATTTTAGTCCTCTAAAAGGAACATACTTATTTTCACTTGAATCCACATTAGCAAATTCAGAGTAATTTTTCAATTAAAATATAAGTGCAAGGAAGTAAATTGAAAGAAAACAAAAACTCCGAGTCCCAAATAAGCAAAAATCTAAATTTCGAGATACCATTTCTAATTTCTTACGACTTTCTATAATTTTCCTTCTTATTCTTCTGCATAAAAAAGGAGAAATAGAGAAAAAGATAAAAGGAGGAACATAAACCCATTTTTTTTAAAAAAATGTGCTTTCAAAATTATTTTAATTAAATTTATTCTTGATTTTTTTATATTTAATGATTAAGGACTGAATCGATAAAAATTTATTTATAGATGATAAAAACTTTATTGAATGATTGAGTTCGGTTATAGTTATACGAACAACGGATGACTACACGTACACTAGTGTAAAATTAAGTGAACTTTACATATGTTTGTATGCTTTTCTATTGTTGATATTTTAACAATTTAATTGTTGAATTTATTGTTCTATTCACATACATTGTGTATGTCAAATTTAAATAAATTAAAAATATTTACCTATTTATTTCAAGAAAAATCATTTCAATTGTTAAATATGATTAAAAAATTAATACATCTAATGACCGCGTAATTTGAATACAAATAAACTTGAAATTTTGACCATGAAGAAATTAAAGATCATATAAATTTCATTATTCTTGAAGTTACAAATATGATAAAAAAAAATACATCTAAGCGTAATTTGAATAGAATATTATGACACAAACATATTAAAAATTAACATGTTCAATTAAGGTATGTAAGAATTTTTAATTTTTACACGATTTTGTATTATTGGATGAATAAAATAGGTTATGTGAAGATTATCACTTGAAAAATAATAATGAGTTAATATCAGCTATCTGTTTCACACATCTAAAGATAAAAAAAACGTGTAAAACTATGAGTTATATATTATGTATAAAGTGAATCATATCCCTTCAAATAATATCCATACATAAAACGAAATTTAAACTAGATTTTTTTTTTGGAAAAAAATACCCACACAATTCCTTAGTCTAATTTGATCCTTTTCCACATAAATAAAGCCAAAAATATAAACTTACCAATCATATTATTCTGAACCATTGTGAGTTGTGACAATGTATGTTCATGTTAAACTTATAATTCATCTCCATCTACTAAGCTGAAAATTACTGATAGTAAAAAAAACAAATTTTGTCTTTAAATGTCTTAGATATAATCGTAGCCGTTCGTAGCTGACAAACACGTAAAGTTAGCAGTCACTGCCGAAGCCGGTCCTGGTAACGACGTTAGCGTGACAGGCACAGCACGTAGATAAAGGCAAAAAAAACGTTTTAGAATATTCCACGTGTCGAGTGATGGAGAGGTCTGATTATTTGTTTTTTGTCTGATGGGACCCCACATACTGTGAGATTGTCGTCAGAGAAGGGAGTTGACGGGACAAAATGACGCGTGGGACCCAAAAGGTAGGTGGGGCCATGTCCGAATCTCTGTCGTTACTTCTAGGTCGGGAGGAGGAAGCCATGGGGATCCAGTTTTGTCGGAAACGCCTTTTGTTTATTCGAAGTTTGTCGGCTACAACCCTAGAACACGCGTTAAGGAAAAAAGTGATTCCCCCTATTTGGTATCCAACAATTGAATGCAGCTGTGAACATTCGATCCGGACGGGTCAAGCAATTTTTTTTTTTGAGTTAGTCGAGTTTATAAATTTTAATTTATAATTTAGATTTTATTTGACATTTTCTCGAATTAAATTTAGTTCATGAAACTCGATTCGAATCAAGTTAAGTTATTAAAATTTAATTATATATATTTATAATGTTAATTGTTATGATATTGATTTGTTTTAATTTATATGATTTTTTTATAATGGCTCAAACTATGATTTTTTTCAGTTAGGTGTCCAAACTATTTTTCGGACTAAATAAGTGCTTAACGTTTCATTTCGTGACCCATTTAAAGTTATTTGTTAATTTTTACCGTTAAAGGACATATGTCATATCCTGAAAATCGAAAATTATATTAAAAATAAATAAAATTAATAAAACAAGATAAAAATATATCCTTAAATTTTTAAATATTCCCAAAATAGTCTCTAAATCCCTAAACCTCCCAAATTCGACCACTCCCGCCGGTGTTGGCCGCATTGCCAGCAACGGAATGAAGCGACCTCCCCTCACCGAACAATCCACAGGCCGTTCGTCGCCCCTCCTGCCTCCGTTCGAAAGAACCATTCAACAATTTTGGCGATTCGCACAGCGCCGGTCGATTTCCAATGACGGGGTAGTGAGAGAAATGGTCGTGATGGTCCGCCGACTGATGTGGTGGGCGGCGGCTAGGGGTGTGCAAAAGAATTTGATCCGATTCATCCGATTCGTTTATTCGTTGATTCGATCCGAAATTTCGGATATTCGATCCGTTTTTTATTTTAAGATCGGATATCCCAAAATTTCAGATCGGATACGGATAGTGATTTTACATTCGGATCGGATATCCGATATCCAAAAATTTCATTTTTTTATAGATATGAATATTATTATATTCGATAATTGTACTTGTTATATATGAAAATTTGAATTTTTTATGGATACAAATCTTGTTATACTCAATAAGTTGTTGATTTTTATATTCGAAAACCTAAAATGTTCATGGATAAGACTGCCAAATTCAAAAAAATAATTAAATTAACTCATAATTTTGGATATTCGGATATCCGAATATTCGATCCAAAATTTAGAATACCCGAAAATCGGGTATTTGATTTTTTTTTGGATCGGATACAAATCATTAAAATACCTATCCAAAAATTATGAATTAATAATAATGAAAATTTAAATCACATAACCCTAACCCATCGATCCCAAAATTCCCAAATCATTTCTAAAAAAGAAAACAAAATTCCCAAATCAGATTCGTCCTTCTATTCCTCGTTTTCGTTCCTCCATTAGTTGGCGTCGTTGAAGTCACCCTCTTTTTTCCTCTGCGACTCAACGTCGGGTTAGTCGTATTCTTTGTTAAACTTCATTCTTTTCTTACTTGATCGCTTCATCTAAATTATTTAGAAATTGCTTTGTTACTTCAAAAATAATTTTACTGTTTTATCTATTTGAAAAGTTTTTCAGTATAATCTCCTTTAAATGGTATGATTTTTTTTTTTAAATTTATAAAATGTTTTGAAAAGTTTCTCTCTTACATATAAAATTTTCATAATTTTTTAAAACAATTTTAAAAGTGATTGTTACATATAATTAATATTTGTTTGTTTAATGTAAATATGTGATTGTTACATTCTCAAATTTCAACAGTTTCACACTTAACGTGTTTGATAATTTTTTTTTCACATTTAATATCAGAACAAATAACTAGTTAGTCAATTAACTTAACGTGTTTCAGTCACTTACATTATTGATATGTTTTATTAATTAATATTAATTATAATATTTTATATTTTTTTCAAATTAAAATAATTTTTAACTTTTTTGATTGACTAAAAATATTAATTATATATTCACCTTATTCAATAACAACTATTCATTTTGGGTCTTCTAGATCAGTTTCGGCATCCATTTCAATCAAGTTGGGATTTTAATAAATTTTAGATTTTGTAATATCACGTGAAAATTTTGAATTTATTTTAAATTATGATGTATGCAGTATATATTTTTGAAGTTGTAATTGTCTTCTGACTTAAGTATTTTTTAATCTTAAACTATGTAAATAATTTTCTCTGTTTTTATTTTTATAATTACCCGAATTTTTAATATTTTTTATTGCAGAGAAATGAGATTAAATTCATATTTTATCTAAATTTTATGAACTAAATTAGAAATTAATATTTTTTATAGACAAACATAAGATTTTATGTTAGAGGTGCAAAATTTTAGGAAGTTATATTAGAAATTCATTGATGTAAAATTACAAAATTTTAAGGGTACGTAATTAAATTATGTATTAAAAAAATACAAAAAATAACTTAAACTATATGAAAATCTAAAATGTTCAGGGGTGCAATTGTAACTAATCGATAACGTAAATGATAAAAACATTTCGAATACATATATGCCACATCCTTTGAATTAAGGCAACGTGTACGTAAAATAAGATGTTCTATTGTTTTCGAATTTAATATAGATGGCCCCATTGTCTCTAATAATTTTTGTTAAGGCATGTTCTTGCCCAACCCAACACTTGTCTGACCAACAATGTTCTAATTTCTTTGCCCTAATAAATGAGATAACGTTTCACTATCTTCATTCACACTAAATTATCAAGGAAAAAAAATACATTATTAGTCGCCCAATTATTACTATTTTCTATTTTGGTCATCGAGCTATCTTTTCTGCACATTTGATCACTGAACTTTTTTTGAGGTCATTGGTTGTTAAGTTTCTATTAAATTTTAACATAAATGGTAACGTGGCCTAGTATATCAACAGTTTTAATCTATATATTTTGTGCATTCTATCATTTTGATTCTGATTCGAAATAATTTAATAAATTTAACCTTATGTATTTAAAAATTCTATCATTTTGTTCTTTTTCTATCAATTTAGTCATCGTTGGAATAAAATCATTATAGGTGAGTTGATGTAATATGGGATCTTAGTTGTTTTGTGAAATGAAAGACCATCAGTTTCAAAGACTCCAAATCTTGTGTATGCATTTTATGAATGAAAATCCACCTCCAATGTTTCATGCAACATATACTTTTCTTTTCCATGTTTATCGGTTAACATTCTTTGATTTATGTAGTTCCAGAGAAACAATGGCATTCTTTCAGGGGTATTGACCCACAGGGACGAAGCTAGACATTCATTTATGTATCGAAGTTGGAAAACTTGAACCAAATAGAATAGGATAATATCAGAGTTCAAAAACTACTTATATTACACTCTACTTCTTGATGAACCAAATGCTATAAATTGCTTTTAGCTCTGTTTCTAGTTCCAGAGAAACAATGGCATTCTTTCAGGGGTATTGGCTTTTCGAAGGACTATTATTACCTCTACCTGCAGTAACTTGGTATTGTTTTGTTATTCTCTTCCATTCCCTTGTTTAGTGTTATGAAATTCCCTAATCTAATTTTGTTTCAAAGTTTGTAAAGTATTTGTCTGCAGTTTATAAATAAAATTCTACCTCTAATGTATTATGAACAATAGGCTTTTCTTTTCTGTGTTTATAGCTTAACATTCTTTTACATGTGAATACTGGCTCCACAATTGGGACCCTGCTGAAAGTATGGGTTTTTACTTTTACATGTGATATGTAGAAAGTGGTGGCAAAAGTGTGTTTATTAGAAGTCTCCCTCATTTTCTTTTACATGTGAAATGTAGAAAGTGGTGGGACAGTTCATAATTGTGACCCTGCTGAGAGTGTCCTCCATAGAATCTAGAGTTTACTTTGAAGTCTCCCACTTATCGTTTTCTTATACAAGAAACCAATGTTTTCTGAATATGTAATTTATAGATATGGGGAAGTAAAATCAAAGCAGCCAAAGTACACAAGCTTCAGTTAAAAGACTGTCTGTACCTGAACAAGAAGGAGAAGTATCTCATATAAAATGTTTAAAATCCAAGACTCAAATTTATCAATGGCCGAGGGCGATCCCAACTTCTTGGTAGAATCTATTTTCCTTATCCCTTGTGTGCTAAGCTGATCTTTACTATTTAAAAGTAATTCTTGAGGATAGCCTTCCTCAATTGCAGAATTATCATCAATTATCAGCGGCTCTAACAAGTGAGCATGGACTGCAAGGTTTAGAATTAAATCAAAAGCACGCACCCTACACGCAGTCCTTGGAGAACTAAGCATCTCCTGTAAGAAAATTCATAAAATTGAGGTAAGAGTTAAAAGATGTTTTTACAATACTTTCGAATAAGAAACTAAAAATGTAATAAACAAAAACCTGAAGCATAGATAGAGTGAGAGGAGCAGCAGTTCCAGAATCCAAGACATACCTACAGAGCAAAAATTTCAGCAACTCCATACTAACATCACCATTAATAGCGAAATTTAAAAGAAGAAAACAAACCAAGAAAAATAAACACAATCAATCACATGATTCTGTGCACAAACAAGTTATATTCGCAATTCAGGATCAAACCCCAGGTAACATTTATGAATAACTGACTCTTGTAATGGGTCAGATCTCCACCCATATCAAGTGACAATTTAAAGTGTGCCCACAACATGATCATGGGGATGTCAACTTCAGATACTTAAAATGGATTAATACATTGCCTTAAAAGCTACCAGTCTATGACCTTTCCCATTCATCAAATAGCAAACATAAGTCAGACAGCACAACCATAAAAGTCTGACATAGCATAACAAATCCCTAGGAACCGTGCAAATAATATGATGGTAAGTGAGACAAAATATAAAGCCATCAAAGCAATAATCTGATAGCAAGTGAAGAACATGCCAAATTTCATGAGGGCCTCCTTTACTACATTTCAATGCAGTAATTGCTCTCAAATGGGAGCGAGCAGAAGCAGAATTGCCAATTGTTGTGACCGGAGAGGGCTGTAAGAGTTGATCAAGATAAGGCATTCATGTCTCCAACAAGTACTTCCAAGGCTGGTCAATCATTTTAGCATCCATGTCTCCAACAAGTAAAGCCGCTGCTCCTACTTCTAAGAAATTATGTGCTCTCATGTCCTGCACATTCGCAGGTTGATCACTATTTTTTTAACATAGAACATTTCAAATGTTAAATTGACTTAGAAGCGGTGGAAACATGGAAGAACAGTATTAAAAGCCAAAACACACCAGAGACTTAGAAGACGTATAACAGAAGAAAATAAAGTCAACGCGAACTATTTGATACTTGATAAGCATATGCAAATTGCAAAATCAATTACCTTTCAGTAAACAATGGTGACTGATGATCCTTGAGCAAGCGCCATTTCAAAACATCATGTGCAATGTATTCAGGATTCTCTATTCCAATGTTTGACAAGTTTGAAACAGATAAAGTTGTAGCATCTTTCTTTTCTGTACCCAACATTCACAGGGGATAGATGGGAATTGAAAGATCTACTCAACAAAGATGTCAATGAAGGAAGTGACTGCCTAGATGCCAAGGATGCCCCAGCAAAAGCTGCTGGTTGGAATGAACGCTTTGGAATATGTTGAGCCACTAAGGATCTCACATAATTCAATGACTTTACAAGGGCTACAGAAGCAAAAGTAGATACAGGCAACAAAGGAGAAGCACTTGCAGATGGTGTTGGAGTTGCTGACGTACTAGATTGCTGATTTAAAGATCGAGACCAAGGTGAAAGCCTTCGATTTGGACTAATGTCACATTCAGCAATTAAGTTGAAACAAAACCGATCTATTTGCAGCAACATCTCCTCGCTGGGCTTATACCTGCACCAAACAGAACACAAATGAAATTTTAAAACAAACCAACAATATAAAACGGACCCTATAAATCTTGGAACTTATTGTCTTGATAAAATTTTCAGTCAGTCTAAAACTGGATATCAACCACAGCAAGTTCTATATTACAAAGAGAGTATAGTGGTAACCACAGCATACCTTAAGAGGTAAGGCTTCAGGAGTGCCCCACACCTTCCCACTACAGCTGGGCTGGCACAAATTATATACACACATGTTAGCAGAAAAGAAAATTAGTTCAAGCACTATGCTAAACGTAATGAATAGATTAAAAAGGGGGAAAAGTGGACTTTATATGACATGCAATAACAGGTGAATCAGTAATCAACTATAAAATAATCATTTCTTGCAATATTATATTCCATTCAAGTGTTCAATAATTATTGAAATAAATTGTATATTCTTCTGCCGTTGTCTCAATGAAATTTCCAGACATCCCAACATAACTCACGGGTGTTTCTGGAAGAACTTACACAAGACTTTAATACCATTGCATAAATTTGTATAAACACACTGTCTCATAGGGATCCAGACATCCAAACATAACTCACGGGTGTTTCTGGAAGAACTTACACAAGACTTTAATACCATTGCATAAATTTGTATAAACACACTGTCTCATAGGGATGAAGCATTCTAAGCTTTAAACACATCATCAACTTGCTCAAACAATCTAACACCACACCATCATTTATCAGAAATAGGCATTACCTCACAATCACTTAAAATCCATGTCTCCAATCTATTTACCACCCAAACATGCTCATAACCCCATCTCTCTCTAAAACACTTCATGGTCGGGGTTATATATGTACACTATGCAAAATAAATTACTTTCGTTCCCTCTCTGCAATTGTATGCTCTAAAATAACAATGTAAGACTGGTCAGTTGTTGAGGGTGTTGCCAGATAGTCCTGTCATTGTTAAATATAAGTTCAGATATTATAAGGTTCAAATACCAATTCCGCAGGTGAAGAAAAAAAGGTCTAATACTAAAATATATACTAACAAAAATTAGAGAAAAAAATCTAAAATATATGAACCATAATATTACAAAATTAGCAAGTAATTAATTAACTTAAGCAGTACTCCATTGTGCTTTTACTAAGTTATTGCATGCCCGAAGCAAAAGACAACTTGTAAAGAACAAAAATTTCAAATCTAACTTTTGCACGTAACAAAATGCAGGCTTATAATTTTTTTGACCATAAACATAACACTTAATTCATTTGGCCATTCTCATTGTTAATCCTATTTAATCAAATAGGATGTCCATTTTCATCCAGAGCGGAACAGTGGTGTAGAACTACAAAGCAAATCTCAGTTTTTACTAATTTACATCCATTTTTTTCATCCATAATTCTCTATCTTCTGCCAGTACCTCAATGTCTCCAAACGCATTGCTACCTAAATGAACTCTAAAATAAAATTTTATTATGTAATTTATCCTTTTAGTAAATATGCATAAGCAGCAGAAAATCACTCATTCAATTACAAAAATGAAAATGCACAACCATATTTCAAGATCTACTAATAACACAATGAGAGGAATTTCAAATCCAACAAAGAATAATAACGAACCCGAAGTGTCCTCGAGGCTTCAGTTAAAACCAACTGACTACCATGGTGATACGAGCTAACACCTCCGGTTGCCGGCGCGAAGAAGAAGAAGAAGACGAAGAAGAAAGACAATCCGCCACCGCCAGACGCAACGGCTAGGGCGGCTTCTTGAGCGACGGATCTCGACACTCCGCTAGCAGTTCCTAACTGAAACCTAGAACTCCCGAGGCTCCGAACGGGACTGAACACCGTTGTCATCGGATCTCCGCCTGCACCGAATCTAAGCTACTACCGTCTCAAAATTCAACTCCTCCAATCAAAAAAAGGAATCAGAGTTTTGATTTAGGATTAATAATTGAGAAATGATTAGGTGTTTAATTGATAATTTTGGGGGTTAATTCTACATTTGAACAGAGAAAAAGACGAGGAGATTCTTAAAGTTGGTCGAGGAAGTGAGTATAAGCGTTGTTCTATGCGAGGTGTTATTGTGAGCTGGCAACTATTTTCTGATTCTTTTTATTCTTACTTTTCGTTTTCACATTTTTTTGACAATTTTAATTATCCATTTGTCTTATTTATCAATAATTTATTTTTTAAAATAAAGTTTACGGGGATTAGAAGAAGTTACGAGGCTTGTTACGCTGTTAAGAGTTTTATTTAGAAAGTTTAGAGTTTGGGTGGATGCCAAGTTCCAGGGAGATTTAAGGGTGAAACCTCTAAATTGAGATTAATTTAAGACTGATCGGTTTTTTAGGTTATAAATTTGTACATAAAACCATACCAGCTATGTATATAAATGGTTACAAAAATTATAAAAAAATTATGTATATACATAAAACATTACGATGTAAGAATTTATGTACATACATAGTTGTTTATAAGAAAACCTAAATCCTTACACACTTGGTAAGAATTTAAGTAGGTACCTAAATTTTTAAGCTTTGTACGTAACTTATTACAACTATTGTAATGAAAGAAGTAGGTATCGAATTCTTTACACTTGGACACCAAAGTCAAAAGTGGCTCAACTATTGTAATGAAAGAAGTATGTATCGAATTCTTTACACTTGGACACCAAAGCCAAAAGTGGCTCAACTAAGTGTAAGAATTTATGTACATACATAATTGCTTACAAGAAAACCTAATCCCTTACACAATTGGTAAGGATTTCAGTAGGTACCTAAATTCTTAAGCTTTGTACGTAACTTATTACAACTTTTGTAATGAAAGAAGTAGGTACC
This sequence comes from Hibiscus mutabilis, assembly GCA_019671005.1. Classification (NCBI taxonomy): domain Eukaryota; kingdom Viridiplantae; phylum Streptophyta; class Magnoliopsida; order Malvales; family Malvaceae; genus Hibiscus; species Hibiscus mutabilis. Next base: position 6,038,739 of record CM033721.1, on the reverse strand, counting down.
GAATTCTTTATACTTGAACACCAAAGCCAAAAGTTGCTCAAGTAAGTGTAATAATTTATGTTCATACATAGTTGCTTACAAGAAAACCTAATTCCTTACACTTTTGGTAAGGATTTCAGTAGGTACCTAAATTCTTAAGCTTTATACATAACTTATTACAACTATCGTAATGAAAGAAATAGGTACCGAATTCTTTACACTTGGACACCAAAGCCAAAAGTAGCTCAACTAAGTGTAAGAATTTATGTACAGACATAGTTGCTTACAAGAAATCCTAATTCCTTACACTCTTGGTAAGGATTTCAGTACGTACCTAAATTCCTAAGCTATATACGTAAATTATTACAACTTTTGTAATGAAAGAAGTAGGTAACGAATTCTTTACACTTGAAAATCAAAGCCAAAAGTTGCTCAAGTAAGTGTAATAATTTATGTTCATACATAGTTGCTTACACGAAAACCAAATTCCTTACACTCTTGGTAGGATTTCATTAGGGACCTAAATTCTTAAGCTTTATACGTAACTTATTACAACTATCGTAATGAAAGAAGTAGGTACCGAATTATTTACACTTGAACACCAAAGCCAAAAGCAGCTCAACTAAGTGTAAGAATTTATGTACATACATAATTTCTTACAAGAAAACCTAATTCCTTACACTCTTGGTAAGAATTTCAGTAGGTACCTAAATTCTTAAGCTTTATACATAACTTATTACAACTATTGTAATGAAAGAAGTAGGTACCGGATTCTATACACGTGGACACCAAAGCAAAAATAGCTCAACTAAGTGTAAGAATTTATGTACATGCATAGTTACTTACAAGAAAACCTAATTCCTTACACGGTTGGTAAGGAAATCAGTAGGTATCTAAATTCTTAAGCTTTACGTAATATATTACAACTATTGTAATGAAAGAAGTAGGTACCAAATTCTTTACACTTGATCATCAAAGCCAAAAGTAGCTCAACTAAGTGTAAGAATTTATGTACATACATAATTGCTTACAAGAAAACCTAATCCCTTACACTCTTAGTAAGGATTTCAGTAGGTACCTAAATTCTTAAGCCTTATACGCAACTTATTACAACAATTGTAATGAAAGAAGTAGGTACCAAATTCTTTACACTTGAACACCAAAGCCAAAACTAGCTCAACTAAGTGTAAGAATTTACGTACATACATAGTTGCTTACAAGAAAACCTAATCCCTTACACTCTTGGTAAGGATTTCAGTAGGTACCTAAATTTTTAAGCATTATACGTAACTTATTACAACTACTGTAATGAAAGAAGTAGGTACCGAATTCTTTACACTTGGACACCAAAGCCAAAAGTAGCTCAACTAACTTAAGAATTTATGTATATACATAGTTGCTTACAAGAAAACCTAATTCCTTAAACTCTTGGTAAGGATTTCAGTAGGTACCTAAATTCCTAAGCTTTATACGTAAATTATTACAACTTTTGTAATGAAAGAAGTAGGTACCGAATTCTTTACACTTGAACACCAAAGCCAAGAGTTGCTCAAGTAAGTGTAATAATTTATGTTCATACATAGTTGCTTACAAGAAAACCTAATTCCTTACACTTTTGGTAAGGATTTCAGTAGGTACCTAAATTCTTAAGCTTTATACGTAACTTATTACAACTATCGTAATGAAAGAAGTAGGTATCGAATTCTTTACACTTGGACACCAAAGCCAAAAGTAGCTCAACTAAGTGTAAGAATTTATGTACATACATAGTTGCTTACAAGAAATCCTAATTCCTTACACTCTTGGTAAGGATTTCAGTACGTACCTAAATTCCTAAGCTATATACGTAAATTATTACAACTTTTGTAATGAAAGAAGTAGGTAACGAATTCTTTACACTTGAAAACAAAAGCCAAAAGTTGCTCAAGTAAGTGTAATAATTTATGTTCATACATAGTTGCTTACAAGAAAACCAAATTCCTTACACTCTTGGTAGGATTTCATTAGGGACCTAAATTCTTAAGCTTTATACGTAACTTATTACAACTATCGTAATGAAAGAAGTAGGTACCGAATTATTTACACTTGAACACCAAAGCCAAAAGCAGCTCAACTAAGTGTAAGAATTTATGTACATACAGAATTTCTTACAAGAAAACCTAATTCCTTACACTCTTGGTAAGAATTTCAGTAGGTACCTAAATTCTTAAGCTTTATACATAACTTATTACAACTATTGTAATGAAAGAAGTAGGTACCAGATTCTATACACGTGGACACCAAAGCAAAAATAGCTCAACTAAGTGTAAGAATTTATGTACATACATAGTTACTTACAAGAAAACCTAATTCCTTACACGGTTGGTAAGGATATCAGTAGGTATCTAAATTCTTAAGCTTTACGTAATATATTACAACTATTGTAATGAAAGAAGTAGGTACCAAATTCTTTACACTTGATCATCAAAGCCAAAAGTAGCTCAACTAAGTGTAAGAATTTATGTACATACATAATTGCTTACAAGAAAACCTAATCCCTTACACTCTTAGTAAGGATTTCAGTAGGTACCTAAATTCTTAAGCCTTATACGCAACTTATTACAACTATTGTAATGAAAGAAGTAGGTACCAAATTCTTTACACTTGAACACCAAAGCCAAAACTAGCTCAACTAAGTGTAGGAATTTACGTACATACATAGTTGCTTACAAGAAAACCTAATCCCTTACACTCTTGGTAAGGATTTCAGTAGGTACCTAAATTTTTAAGCATTATACGTAACTTATTACAACTACTGTAATGAAAGAAGTAGGTACCGAATTCTTTACACTTGGACACCAAAGCCAAAAGTAGCTCAACTAACTTAAGAATTTATGTATATACATAGTTGCTTACAAGAAAACCTAATTCCTTAAACTCTTGGTAAGGATTTCAGTAGGTACCTAAATTCCTAAGCTTTATACGTAAATTATTACAACTTTTGTAATGAAAGAAGTAGGTGCGAATTCTTTACACTTGAACACCAAAGCCAAGAGTTGCTCAAGTAAGTGTAATAATTTATGTTCATACATAGTTGCTTACAAGAAAACCTAATTCCTTACACTTTTGGTAAGGATTTCAGTAGGTACCTAAATTCTTAAGCTTTATACGTAACTTATTACAACTATCGTAATGAAAGAAGTAGGTATCGAATTCTTTACACTTGGACACCAAAGCCAAAAGTAGCTCAACTAAGTGTAAGAATTTATGTACATACATAGTTGCTTACAAGAAATCCTAATTCCTTGCACTCTTGGTAAGGATTTCAGTACGTACCTAAATTCCTAAGCTATATACGTAAATTATTACAACTTTTGTAATGAAAGAAGTAGGTAACGAATTCTTTACACTTGAAAACAAAAGCCAAAAGTTGCTCAAGTAAGTGTAATAATTTATGTTCATACATAGTTGCTTACAAGAAAACCAAATTCCTTACACTCTTGGTAGGATTTCATTAGGGACCTAAATTCTTAAGCTTTATACGTAACTTATTACAACTATCGTAATGAAAGAAGTAGGTACCGAATTATTTACACTTGAACACCAAAGCCAAAAGCAGCTCAACTAAGTGTAAGAATTTATGTACATACAGAATTTCTTACAAGAAAACCTAATTCCTTACACTCTTGGTAAGAATTTCAGTAGGTACCTAAATTCTTAAGCTTTATACGTAACTTATTACAATTATTGTAATGAAAGAAGTAGATACCGAATTCTTTACACGTGGACACCAAAGCCCAAAATAGCTCAATTAAGTGTAAGAATTTATGTACATACATAGTTACTTACAAGAAAACCTAATTCCTTACACTGTTGGTAAGGATATCAGTAGGTATCTAAATTCTTAAGCTTTATACGTAACATATTACAACTATTGTAATGAAAGTAGTAGGTACCAAATTTTTACACTTGGTCATCAAAGCCAAAAGTAGCTCAACTAAGTGTAAGAATTTATGTACATACATAATTGCTTACAAGAAAACCTAACCCCTTACACTCTTAGTAAGGGAGTAGGTACCTAAATTCTTAAGCCTTATCCCAAACTTATTACAACTATTGTAATGAAAGAAGTAGGTACCAAATTCTTTACACTTGAACACAAAGCCAAAAAGCTCAACCAAAACTACAAGAAAACCTTACTCTTGTACATACATAGTTATTTACAAGAAAACCTAATCCCAAAAGTTACACTTAAGAATTTTGTATATACATAGTTGCTTACAAGAAAACCTAATTCCTTAAACTCTTGGTAAGGAGGTACCTAAATTTTAAGCTTTATCGTAAATTATTACAACTTTTGTAATGAAAGAAGTAGGTATCTAATTCTTTACACTTGAACACCAAAGCCAAAAGTAGCTCAACTAAGTGTGTAATAATTTATGTATATACATAGTTGCTTACAAGAAAACCTAATTCCTTAAACTTTGTAAGGATTTCAGTAGGTACCTAAATTCTTAAGCTTTAAATAAATTATTACAACTTGGTAATCAGGTATCGAATTCTTTACACTTGAACACCAAAGCCAAAAGTAGCTCAACTAAGTGTAAGAATTTATGTACATACATAGTTGCTTACAAGAAAACCTAATTCCTTGCACTCTTGGTAAGGAAAGGTACCTAAATTCTTAAGCTTTATACGTAAATTATTACAACTTTGTAATGAAAGAAGTAGGTATCAATTCTTTACACTTGAAAACAAAAGCCAAGTTGCTCAAGTAAGTGTAATAATTTATGTACATACATAGTTCTTACAAGAAAACCAAATTCCTTACACTCTTGGTAGGATTTTTCATTAGGGACCTAAATTCTTAAGCTTATATACGTAAATTATTACAACTTTTGTAATGAAAGAAGCGAATTATTTACACTTGAAAACAAAAGCCAAAAGTTTTTCAACTAAGTGTAATAATTTATGTTCATACATATTTCTTACAAGAAAACCAAATTCCTTACACTCTTGGTAGAATTTCATTAGGGGCTTTTATCGTAACTTATTACAATTATTGTAATGAAAGAAGTAGATACCAATTATTTACAGTTGGACACCAAAGCCAAAAATAGCTCAATTAAGTGTAAGAATTTATGTACATACATATTTCTTACAAGAAAACCTAATTCCTTTTTAACACTTATCTTGGTAAGAATTCGTAGGTATCTTTCTTAAGCTTTAAGCTTTATAACTTATTACAACTATTGTAATGAAAGTAGTAGGTACCAAATTTTTTACACTTGGTCATCAAAGCCCAAAATAGCTCAATTAAGTGTAAGAATTTATGTACATACATAATTGCTTACAAGAAAACCTAATTCCCCTTACACTCTTGGTAAGGATTTGGTAGGTATCTAAATTCTTAAGCTTTATCGTAACTTAACCAGTACCAGAAATGTGTTTTTATCTACTAGTTTCGAAACCTCATATATGGTTTCGAAACCACTTGGCAATAAAGCCTAAAAATGTGTTTTTCACTACTAGTTTCGATACCTCCTACGTGGTTTCGAAACCACTTTGGCAGTAAAGCCTAGAAATGTGTTTTTAACTACTTATTTCGATACCTCCTATATGGTTTCGCAACCACTTTGGCAGTAATGCCTAGAAATGTATTTTTATGTACTGGCTTCGATACCTCATGCGTGATTTCAAAACCACTTTGGTAGTAAAGCTTAGAAATGTGTTTTTCACTACATATGTGTTCGATACCTCCTACATGGTTTCAAAACCACTTTGGCAGTAAAGCCTAGAAATGTGATTTTAACTACTGGTTTCGATACCTTCTACGTGGTTTCGGAACTACTTTGGCAGTAACGCCTAGAAATGTATTTTTATGTACTGGTTTTGGTACCTCCTACGTGGTTTTGAAACCACTTTGGCAGTAAAGCTTAGAAATATGTTTTTCACTACATATGTGTCCGATACCTCCTACGTGGTTTCGAAACCACTTTGGTAGTAAAGCCTAGAAATGTTTTTTTTAACTACTGGTTTCGATACCTCCTACATGGTTTCGAAACCACTTTCGCAGTAACGACTACATATGTGTTTTTCACTACTGGTTTCGATACCTCCTGCGTGGTTTCGAAACCACTTTGGCAGTACTGACTCTGTTTAGTGGTTTCGAAACCACCATGTGTTAGTATCGAAACCTTACAGAATATTGGCTTCGAAAAAAGAATTCCTAAAAGGTTTCGATCCCACCATTGTAGCATCGAAACCACTATGACATATTTGACACGCCAAGAATGTTTCAATACATGTTCTGAAACCAGTAAAACCCACATTCAATCTTATTTGGTTAAAAACACTATTTGAACCACCAAATTTAATGCAATTAATGCTCACAACTACCATTAAATGGGTATAAAAATCCCCAAAAATATTGGCTTTTGACTAACCATTTTGTTGAGACAATCAGCTTCTCTTCTACATAAACGTGAGAAGGCATGGAGTTTTCTTTCACCCTCTCCTCATAGTAGAAGCAACATTTTCATATGTTCCATAACATTCAACAGTACCACTCATACGTAGAAGGTAGGTATGTTGAATCTTCTCTCTTTTATTTACTTTACTTAACACTTGGTAACCATTTTTTCATTACCCTTTCTAAGCCAACCAACAATGTTATGGTAGGAAATCTTGAAACCGGAAGGCTGGTACATGAAGGAGACAATTGAAAATACTGCTGATACTTCTTCGAATGATCAATGTGAAGCTGGCGTAAATGTTGTTCATGATAATATAGTAGGTATAACTTTTTATTCTCGTGAGAATGCATGGGAGATTTACAAGCATTAGGCGAAAAATATTGGCTTTAGTGCACGTCGAGCAACTAGGAAAGGCGCCGTGGGTAATGTCAGAACACATGAATTTTGTTGCTCAAGAGCACGATTTAGGAAATTGATAAGTGTTCAAAAGTACTATTTTTCTTACCCTTTTTACTCATATTATTGTTAGACTTAGGCTCATATTAGTTGCATAGTTAGTCATTCATGCATTAATCCATGTTTCCTTCAATCGTTGAGCTTGATTACATAACTTGGTGATTTTTGTGGAAATAGATGCTGCTTTGGTGTGTTTTTGTGTGTATGTGCAGGATCACTTGCCAAAGCAATGCCGAGCTAGTTGCCAGGGCAATGCATGAAGGATATGCCGAGCTAGTTGCCAGGGCAGTGCATGAAGGAGACGCCGAGCCAGTTGCCATGGCATTTGTCGACAAAGACCAAAAGCAATATGGATGTCGAAATTCATGATTTTACAAGCCCAAGATGACATGGAGCAAGGTCCAAGCCCAAAGGAATTTGATTGCCATGCAGAGATTAAAGAAGAATTAAATTCCAAGTGGATATGAGAAGTTCTAATAGGAATAAAATTATAATAAAGAATTATATTCTTTAAAGATAATTTAATTCCAACTCAAACTCCTCCTCAAAGAAGGACTTTGGCCTAGCCCTATAAATAGCAAGAGATTTCGACAATTCAAGGGAGAGAGCAAGAGGGAAATTTCGGCAAGTCCAAGTAGGGCAAGAGGAGAGAATTTTCGACAAGCATCAAGGGCAAGGAGGATTTCGACAAGCCTCTTCCTTCATCTTTGTTCGATTGGGTTCATGCTAGGGATTAATTATCTTGTGTTTCTTTGGAACCTAGCTATGAACTAAACTTACTTGGCTATGGTTATTGTGTTTTGTGGTTGTGAGAAACTATTGGTTTTTGTTTAGGTAATAAGAGTTTGCACTTTTCTATTTCAAGGTTTATTCATTCTTGATTTTTATTCTTGTTTGCGAGTGAATTGGGAGAGGATCTCGTGATTTTATCCATTTATCTAATATTGGGAGAGTTAGATTCAAGAAACGAATGAATATGATCTTTATGCAATCCAATGATGGTGAAGATTAATCCGGCTTAGGAATAAGTTAAGGATTTCAACGGCTAAGAGGAGCGCAAGATTGGTTGTTGTTCACCCTTGATTCACGCAGGATGTATTATCAAGGCATGCACAAGTAGCTAGAGTTTCAACTTAGGGATAAGAAGAAACCATTGAAGAACGCTCCGCCGAACCTTGAAGTTGCTGCCCGATCGCCCAAGTAGTTGCCCAACTAGTCGCCCAAGCAACCATCAATTAGTTGCCAAGGCAACCCGTTGTTGTAAGTCGCCGCCACGGCAACTGAGTTGCCCATGCACTCTTTTACCAAGACAATCCAATTGGCTATCACACCTCAACTCACGATAACCTAGCCTATCTCTCTCATTCGAATTCATCTTTTCTTTTGCTTTCTAAATTAGTTATTAGTTAAAACTTCTATAATCCTTTACTTGTGTTTTTACTTTTTACAGTGCAAGAGACTAGATTCTTGAAGTGGCACCAATCCCTGTGGAGACGATATCTTTTATACTATAACTTGCGACGTGTATACTTGCACATTTGCGTAGCACTTATTACGCGCAACAGAAATCAATAGTTACGGATGTACAATGGCAACGTGCTTACTCTAACTTTTTTAGAATACAAAATTTTAATAACGTACTTACTCTAACTTTTTTAGTAGGACGATCTCCCTTTAAGCGGGAAACAAGCTTGCATACTTTCTTTTTCCCCCAACCACAGATTTGACCAACACGGTCGGCAGCAAAATAGCCTCAGCTCGGAATTTCACTCCAATAATCAAATAGCCTCACCTATATGTCATATTACTCATTAAATTATTATCAAAACAAAACTTAGGTAAATTAAGTATTACTTCAACGAAACATCATTTTCAAAATATATTACCTCTAGGATAGCAATACAACCGGTCAGGTATGATTAACATGAACGATTTTGAAATTTTCCTACCCCATTAATCAATCTCTCATACGCAAATTTACACCAATTGAGTTTCCCCTTTAACCCTTCTGAACACAATAACTTCATATGTTCTAAGGAAGGCACGATGTTCGCGTTTGGGCATAAGAAAACACCAACAATGTACAATAACACTCGTGCCTTCAATTCATCGCCCTTAAAACCACCACTTACTATCTCCCTCTCAAGTTGCTGATATTGTACCTTCGTATTGGTCTAGTGCTTGACCCTAATTTATTTTCCATCAAATTTTCTCATTACGTGTTGAAAGTTAACTCCTTCGTTCTTCAGCCCCAATATAGCCTCCACATCTTCTATCATTAATGGAATTTTATGTCCATTAAATTCCATCATGGACCTTTCCAAATCAAAGTTCCCAGCTAGCTCGCGACACAAGTCGCGATGAATTACTCTAGATTTCATTCCAAGCAAAGGGCCAAACCCTAAGTTCGCAACAACACCTTCAATCTTCATTATTTGCATCTCCTTAAACAAAAGCGACAACTTCTTCATGCTACATCTTGATGCCATCTCCTACGACATATAATATAACAATAATTACTTCAATGTTACGCATAAATGTATTATATACTATTTTTTAACCCTAAACATTTTCTCTAACAACAAAGATACACTTACGCTTACCTTCTTAACTTTCATCTTCATTTTGCGGTTCATTTTCCATTCGATATAGGACTACTTCTGTTCCACTTGCATATCAAAGTATGGTTTCTTCTCCTCATCAAACATTTCCCCCCATTTCAATCCTAGCGTTTTTCTTGCATGTATCACTCCCCCAAATATTGTTAAATATTTTTCATTAATTCACTTTACAAGCCAATACACAACACATAATAGTATTTCAAATTTCTCACTTACCGTATTGGCCATTTTCTTTTTTCGTCCCTTCATACCTTTACATTCACTTATACTATAAATACAACATTTCAAAGTTAAGAGTATGCAATACATATAGCTAACCAAGTAACAATTTCAAGAATGCTTTATTCATTAAACTTTTACTTACTAGAAGTTCAAATATGCTGGCACTGGTTTATGTGCCTCGTCGACCTCAATTATGTCATCATTGACCCCTATTATGTCCCCTTCCATAAGTCCATCCATTATCAACTACTTTTATCTAAAATGAACATCAAATTAGATTTTATAATTAGCCAAATACTCAACATCATATACTAATGCACCAAAACAAATTGAATTTCCTTACTAGTTGCATCAAATGAAGACAACTATTCCTAACGTCTTCCAAACAAACAATAAACAATTACCCTAAACCAAATATTAAAGACAGGAAAGAGGAAATGAATAACTGATGCAAAAGGATAATTAGTTAATTAACAATTAATTCCTTCTCATACTTCTGAACTGTAAATATAAATATTAAGAGAAAATAAGGTATACGCTTGTAAAGGAGCAATAAAAGCTAGAAGCAATATTTAATATAATAAGCCTATTTAGTTTTCAATTTATATATTATTTTTATTTGTGCAACTTGTTTTAACAGACTGGAACTGGCTCAACAAAACATCATTTCCTTCTTCTTTCGATCATGAAAATACAAAGACACAAAATTCACAATTGAAATTGCAGACTAACTAAGTATGTACAAAAATTGGTAAATTCGGGGAATTCAAATTCAATGTATCTCCAGCACCAACTACTAAACCAGCTTGTACATGCATACATAGACTCTTAATAAGAATGCACAAATTTAAATGGCCACTGTCTAGTGCAATAAGAAATGCACAAACTTGAGCTTCAATGAAATATAGATATCTAAGTCCAACAGTGATTTTGCTTACTTCTATATGCTAAACTCTATGCACATATTTGTAGAAGTAGGGAAACAAATACAAACATCACCCGAACAAAAATGTGTGACTTTCAGTGGTATAATTTTTCTTAAATTATCCTAGTTGAATTTCAACTTGAACCAAAAGCTTCCCTTATTTCACTAGACACGACCACATAATTTTGTTGAAACAATATTTCAATGAATCATACGTCAATAGAAATCTCATGGAGAATTAACATTATCTACAAGCTTGTAAAATCCTACACAAACAGAATCACAAAATTCCTCAACCAGAAATAATTACACATCTACATATTTAAATCAAATTATGTTACTTGTTCGAAATGAAAAAAAAAAGAGACAAGTTATTCTTAAAACCTTCCCACTTCAATTTCTTATTATCATGGAGTGTTGCAACTACACATACATCAAACTATTTCTTCATTTTGACCAATCCAATAGAATCTGATTAACCATTTCTCTAAAACTTAATGCTCTAATAAAAGCTACAATTTATTACGCTCAAATCTTGTCTTAGTTCTCTTAGCCTGCAAGCAAAAATAATTGTAATTAGAGAGGAAAACATACACAATAAAATCCAGTAAAGTGAAAGACATTGCAATGCGGTAACATGGGCAAATAGAAAAGCATAAAATAAAACTAATTATGAGCATTAGCTTACTCTACAGGATAGTACAAAAATTGAGAGGAAATAAGGCATACACTTGTAAAGGAGCAACAAAAGCCGCAATATTTGATATAATGAGCCTATTTACTTTTCAATTTACATATTATTTTCATTTGTGCAACTCATTTTAATTGACTGGAACTGGCTCAACAAAACATCGTTCCCTTCTTCTTTCGATCATGAAAATACAAAGAGACATAATTCACAATTGAAATTGCAGACTGACTAAGTATGTACAAAAATTGGTAAATCTGGGGAATTCAAATTCAATGTATTTCCAACACCAACTACTAAACTAACTTGTACATGCATACATGCGTTCATTGTTAATCTAATCATGTACAGATCTTAAAATTGCTAACCTACTAAATTTTAGTGCAAAAAGCACTGTATGGTGCACCCATAAGCCTCTATAAAGGACATTAGACTCTATACACAACCAATAGCAAGTAAAGAATATTTTTTATACAATATTTTGTATACAATACATAACTCGAAAGAATATAGATTCCATATGTCCTTTTGATTTTTACAAAAATACCATAAAAATATAACTATACCCGTATCTAAAACTTGTGTAAATCGAAATACTAGAATAATTTATGCATTTCGTACCCTTAATACTTCTGTCTTCGGAAGGTTTCGGTTATTTTAAAGTTACATAAAAACTCTTGTTTAGACGGTCTAAATTTGGATAAAATTATCAAACTCGAATATAATTTTATTAGTTTATATAATATTATTAAAAACAATAAATGATAAATATAATATTCGAATCTCACCTTATTTGAAATTAAAAATAAAAGTTTGATTGTATTTTGAAGGTGTTTTTTGCTCAACACTCTTTGTTCTATTATAATTCGATTTTTTGTGGGGTTATAATGTAAATATTAAAAAGAAAAGCTCCAATTCAAACTATTTTCAAATTAAAAAGAAAAGAAGTTTGGTATGTGAGTGTATCTCTATAAACCTACACTTAATACATTAAAAATATGTTAATTACATATAATATATATAAGTAATAGTTAGGAGAATTTTGAATCGATTAAAATATCATCGTCAGTATTTGATTTACTAGTAAACTAATCCGGACCAAACGCTATAAAAATTTATTATAAGATCGACCCTCCTAACTTGTTCCATTAGCAACGATGAGTTTTCAACCTTAAATATTATTTAAAAATTCAACACCTCATCTTTTAGACAGATAATTGACATTAAACATTATTACTAATATTTCTTGGTTTCTTAACTAAATGATAAATAATTAATTAATATATCGAATACCGCTAATTATTACATCAAATACTTGTGTGCTCAAGGACTAAGTACTTTGAGGGCTTAAAATTCAGAAGGCCTTAGAGAGGGAAAACAGTCCAAGGCCTGTTGGTCTTGATATAATACATTTTAGGTTTTTGGACACGAATAATTCTCGTTTGTCAATTAAAGATTAAATTAGATCTATTCAGGAATATTACATTCTAAAGATAAATATCAAAATTTAAATTTATATAAAATAATTTGAGTATTCTTGATCACTCAATAAATTAGTAGGTTTTTAACCGTCGCAATTTTATCCATATATCAAATAATTTTCACGTGTAAAGTTGAAAAAATACGGGTAGGGTTGGTTTATCATGTGGATGGTCCAAAATGACATGCGATCCAATTCCATCAAGGATCGAGTTGAGTCTGGCCCAACAATAATGGGTCGAATATGTTCAACAATAAATAAAAATTATAGTCCGTCTACTTTATATTGTCAGGATTTGATCCTAAGTTAATCCAATTAAATAACACCGAAAAACTTTAACCTTAGATTTCTCACATGAAAATTAACAATTTATATATAATAAAATAATAAAATCATCAGTTCAATAATTTATGTATAATAAATTAACCAAAATAAACCGTTCAAATTGCGTGCTTACCAAGACTGGACTAACATTATCATCTTTCATTTTAATTTGGTTCATATCAGCTCGATTCTCAGTTTTTTTCAAATTATTTTTTGGGTTTTAACACTATTTTGACAAAATAAATTTGTTTTGGCCCTGTTTGGTAAAGAGCTTTTTGAGTTAAAATTAAAAGTTTAAAGTAATTTTAGAGGTTTGATCAGTCAAATCCGCTAATTTAGATATTTGGTAAATAGCAGATTGAGGTGAAACTTCTAGTTTTGAAAAAGCTCCTTTTATGAGCTTTTTGAGTTAGAAATTTGAATAAAATACTTATAAAGACTATTTTATCCTTGATAATCATAATTCCTTTTCTAAATAAAATCAATTTGAGTAACTAATAAAATTTTAAAAACAATTTTTTAAATAAAAAAATAATTTTTTTATCGGTAAATAAGTATGATTTTATTAAAAATAAAAAATTAATATATAGATTAATATATACATTTAAATTTAATAATTATTAAAATTATACTAAACGAGAATTTTACAAATAAAAAATAATATATACATCCTTCGTATATGCTTAATAATGATATTAAAAAATTAATTTTTATAATTCAATTAATATTAATAGATACAAAATATTAATAACTAATAAATTATTTAAACCTTGTGTATTCTTGGTGTAACATTAGCTTTCGGAGTTTGGAAATTTTATCTTGGTGTATTCTTCCTTGTTAGTGGCAGACTTGTTTTGGAGATTGACCTTTCATGTATTTTCATTTATATAGATACTCTTTTCCTCCATTTAAGATTAAGGAGGTTTTTAATGAGGTCTGTGTTAGTGTTGGCTATATATGATTCGCCAAATAAAATCACACGTTTTGCCGAGAAAAAAATTATTCAAACAAGGAATTAATATAATCATGTCATTATACGTCATTTCGCTTGTTCAAATAATCAAACAACTATAAATTATCAGTTAATTTTACCAAACATTTCTATACAATCACTTAATGCAGTTCGCTAGTCAAATCAGCTAATACTATCAGCTATCCGCTATCAACTAATATAATCCGCTATCAGCTAATATAATCTGCTATCATCTATTCACTAATTGTCAAATAGGGCCTTTATGTTTTCTTAAAATATTTAGAATCTAGTACTAGATATTTCTAAAAGATAATTTTCCAAATAAATGAAAATAATTAATAATTCTAATATAATATTTGTAAGTTATTTGCATTATTTAAAATATAGAATACTTATTTATTATAATTAAACTGGATAAAAAATTGAATTTGGTTTGGTTGGAATAACGATAGTTTTAAAATTTATAATTCATAATCCAACTAAACATTTCAATTCAAATCGATTGTGTATCTTTATTCGAGTATTTGAGATATGAATTATAATAAAAAAGAATCAAACAAAAAATATTTCATGCGCTGTTTGTGAAAGTAAAAAGTTTTCATAAGTACTTTAATTTTAAGGTTTATGGATTTAGTTTATAGTTTAAGATTTAGTGTATAGAATTTAGGGGTTGTGATTAGAATTTATGGTTAAAATGTAAGGTTTTGAGGTCATGGTTTAGATTTTAGGGTAATATATTAGGGATTTATATTTTAACCTATAAACCATAAATTCTAACAAGAGTGCCTAAATTCTATACCCATAAACCATAGACCTTAACCTAAATCTCTAAACCCTAAAATTAAGATACTTGTGGGAACTTTTTGCTTTCACCGCTAGTACATAGCATACTTACCTAAAAATAATGTACATAAAAAAGGAAGTACATCCAAATTGGTATTAGAATTCTAATCCAAATTCATTAGTATGAACCCTAAATTTGACCAAAACCGTTGGCCTCTCAACACAATCCCAGGCTGGATTAGTTGATTGAACAATGTCCATGAAGGTGATGGGGCAATTTTATAAGGTGGTTGGTGATGGAATTGACATAATCCTCGATTGGTGCTATATTGTCCAATCAATCCCAAATTCTTGTTCAAATTGCAAGCATTACTTTAAAACATGCCCCCAAGAAGCACTAAACCATGTGATTAGAATGTCCAATCAACGTTAGAAATAATGAAAGTAACTACCCTTGATTGTTCCAATTTTTTTCATGCTTTTTTTAATATTGGTATTCATTTCAATTTGAAAACCCTTACCTATATTAAAAATATAATTGTTCTGTTAGTTTAGTGGGATAAGACGCTAGATCAATAAGCAAGGTTAGAAGTTTAAATTCTAATGTCGTAAATATAATAAATTAGGTTGGAAGGGTCTTACATAATGGGTCTATGCAGTTCCAATTCAGATAAGTCAACCAATGGTTATACAAAAGATTGTTGTTATTACCTTAACAGTAGTCGAGGGTAGGGGTGTGCATAATTAATCGTAACGGATAACCGGTATAATCGTTACATTTTACAGATTAATTAACTGAACCGTTAAAGTTAAACAGTTTCGGTTAACCTAACTATTAAAATGACCGTAAATGGTTACGGTTATAAATTTTGACAAATGATTAGCCTATAAGTTAACCGTTATTAAATTGTGTATATAATTTCTTATAAAATAAAATACATTTATCTAAAAGTTCAGCTCACACGCCTCATTTTCTAATTTCTAAACCCTATTATATAATCTAATTCACAATTATTTTTATCTTCGATTTGCTAGTATTACATTATATTTATTATACTAACTTGTTTCATGTTTTGAAATATAGGAATGAAGAATTTAACACTCAATCAACAAACAACTATGATTGGTCAATCATTTTTTTTCATTTTAGAGGAAGTAGATGAAAGATCGTAGGTGATTTGATTATAGAATTAACTTTTCTGGCTTGCGGTACTAACTTGTGGAGGTTTCGTTTACCTTATGTTTGTTTTATGTTAGTTAAAGATTTTGTCTTTAAAACTTTGATGGTGTATTGCTATGTGCTGAACACTGTTAAAACTTTGAGCTTTAAACTAAGTATCGAGTTTATGTATTTTGTGTTGTGTTGAAACTTTGTAGTACGTAGGTATTTTTTTGAATTTAGTATGCAGTTAGTGTTTATAATCTCTATTTAAATATTTTTATGAACATTTTAATATAATATCTATAAAAATATAGTTCATTATTCTCAAAAGAAGTAGTGAACACGTGAAAAATTTGTAATAGGTTACATGTTAACCTATAATCTAACTGTCGGTTAACCATATCTTAACGGTTAATCGCTAACGGTTAACCAATTCTTAACGATTATGTTACGATTAGCTAAATTCAATAACCGCTATAATGGTTAACCGACCGTTTAGGCTAAACGGTACGGTTAACCGAACATGAACACCGCTAGTCGAGGGTTTAATCTTCATCACGGGCTTGAAGCAACTTTAAAACCTATAATCAACGCCTACCATTATATGAGACAATAAAACGCAAATGATTAATCATTAAACTCGTTGAGTTAAAAAAACAAATTTTAAATAAAAAATTGTTGAACCAATCATTTATCTGATTGAATTGAAAATCGATGATCGGATCAATTTAACCACCAATTTGATTTTATAACATTGTTGAAAAACATTCATTTTTTTACCCTCTTGTTTGGTAGCATTGAGTGAGATTAGGAGGATTAGGACGTTTTGTCAAATCCTTCATAACAACCTTAGAAATGATTACAATTTGATATTGATTATCTAACCAAATTAGCTAAAAAATTTGTTTTTAAACAAAAGTCCAATTTCTGCAACATTTGTAACTTGGATTATAAGGAACTTTTTTTTTTTTTTTTTTTTTATAATTTGATTCATAAAGATATCAATTGGAAGCATTACTTTTGCTTGAAATTCAAGAATGTTAAAAGTGTGATATTATAAACCATTCATTTTCCTTTATAAATTTTATTTTTTGATTTTTCGAGAAAGATGTTTTAAACGGTATTCATAAAAGAGTCGTTATTTTAACTTCAAAATGATATTAACAGAGATCAACTAATGACCGAGTGATAAAGGATGTCTATTTTATCCCATCTTGTATGGTTTCAACTTGTTCAATCGACAAATCTAATTAGAACTTCCCCAGAATCATGTCCTTTTCTACTACAAATAACAAAATTTCAAATTCCATAACTCATGAGAATTTTGATTCTTCACTACCAAATGAACTGCAAAAAGTATTCCCATTAGTAACAAATTTTAAAAAAATAAAAATAAAGGAAATAAGGACTAATAATTAAATAACCTTTTTAAGGACCTGCCCATACTAAACCCTACAAACTTTCCTACCTTAAACCTTTCCATTTCTCTCATTAAATTCCCTATTCCCCAACCCTATAAAAAATAAAACAATGAAAAAAGATATAAAAATAACAATAACAAAATAAACTCTTGAAAAAAAGAATTTAAAGAGATGGGTTTTAGGGACACAATGGGAAGAGATTAACCCTAAACAATAGGGTTTCAAAACCCTAAACCATCCCTTCACATGTAGCCTAATGCCGAGTTGCTTTCATTTGGGATCATTTCTGGTGAATCAGTGGTGGTTTCACCTGCACTGCCGCTTTTGGTTCTCATCTCCAGCACTTTCTTATGAGAATTCGAGTGGATCGACGGGATGAATGTAGGACTAGCCGCGGGACGGTACTCCGGGAAGAGCCTTCCAGACTTGTACCGGACACCGCACGCGTTGCAGAGGGTTTTCGGTCCCATTGGTCCCGCTCTCCATTGAGGTGTCTTTGTTATCTCGCAATGCATGCATTTTCTGAGTGCCTGTCCCGGTTGATTATGAGCGGTGGTGTTTTCGGTAAACGGCGTTGGGAGCGTCAACTTGATCTTCTTCCTTTTCTTTTGTTCGGGGTTGAGCTGTCGGGGTAATTTTATCTCGGCGTAGCTCTCGGAGTCGGCTGACACCTTGGGGACGAGCAACAGTTGAGGAATGTTGTTGTAGTTGTCATTGACGGATGAAGAAGGGGAGATGAGCTGAATGGCAGGACGAGGGTTGAAGGTGGCCGGGCGGGGACGTTTGCTACGTGCACGTCCGCACTTTCCAATGCCAGAAGCCGGTTCGAGCAACGGTTTCTCCCCGGAGCAAGAGCTGCTGCTTTCGAGAACCGAAACCGGACTCAAAGTCTGGAATTGATGATGATCATGATCCTGGTTGATTGAAGAAGTCTCTTGTTTCTTAATAGTCAAGCTTGCTCCACAATTAGAATCATCAACAAAGTTGGACAACCATTCCAATTGAACAATGTCTTCATACTGCAAAAAATAAAAATAAAAAACCAATGCATTAATTATTTTTATTTCTGGAGTTATTTACCAGAGCGAGTTTAATCACTAAATAATTCTTTTAATAAAAAATTAATCACATACCAATATCAATTAAGTGGACCCCACATATCATATTTTTCCTACAAAGGCATGCACAACTAATCACATGACAAATCATGTGACTTGCATGACCCAAGCAATAATTATGCCTTTAAATAATGCAAAACTCTTGGTTGTATTCCAAATTTTCCCACCCAACATAAAAAAGTCAGATTCTTGTTTTAGTCCCTCTACTATGCTAAAAAGGAAAATTTCATCCATATACTTTAATCTACCATGATTTACTCAAGACACTAACCGGAACAGACAGTTCGGCGGAGAGGTCGGAAGCACTGTTGTTAGAAAAAACCGAGTCCGACCCAGGAAATGACTCGGACTGAGCTGTCCAAACGCTGGGAAAAGCGGCGGCGTTGACGGCGGAATCGGATAAGCTGGCGTCAATGTCGTTGTTAGGGAAGTCGAGGAGGTCATCGATGTGGTCGAAGAAACTGCCGCAATCTATCTCGTCGATGAAGTCCGTCGGTCCAATCATTTTTTCTTTATATTAAAAGTTCCTGAAAAAATAAACAAAATAAGTAAAATAATTATTAATTATTAGCAGTAATTTTGCATGTGAGTGTCCAAAATTGGGTAATTTTTTAATTGGAGTTTGAAACTTTGGGTTTATTCGCAAATGAAGCAAACCTTTGTTAACGGGCAAAACTTTTATGGGGAAAGAAGAGAAAATTTTCCGGGAAAATGCAGAGGAATAGTTTCAGAAACCTGCAAGAGTGAAATTGTCAGTACACAAACGACATTGGTAGCTGAATACATTGAACAAAAACAGCTCTCAAAATCAGTTCAATTCTTCTACTTTCTCAGCAACCAAACAGAGTATTAGTGACGAAAAGAACTGGTTTTTGAACACCCATAATTCAACTTGAACTAAAAAAAGCTACAATTTTTCTTCAATTTCCCACCCAAATAAGAACCCAATGCTCAAAAACTCTCCAAAAGATTAAAAATCACAACTTTTTCAAGCAAATCAATCAAACAAGTTCCAAAATCCCAACAAAAATAGAGATGAGAAGCAAAAGCAGATACCTTTCAATAGTAGAGAGAGAGAGAGGGGGGGGGAATGGAGAGAGAAAGTGAAATAAAAATGGGAGGGTAGGAGGGAGGGGAATTATAAGGAATGGTAGGTCAGCACTCAGCATCCTTTCCCTTCATTGCTAGCTGTCTTTTACTCTTCTTTCTGTCTTCATATTCAAGTCTTCTCTCCCTTTTATTACCCATTTTAGGTCTCATTCCTCTCATCTTTTTAATTTTCTCCCCCAAACTTTTTACTACCCACAGTTTTTTTAACAAAGAGTATTAAGTCAATTGACTGATTAATTCGAATCAGATACTGCAAAGTTTTAGTGCGAGACAACTTAATTTTTTTATTCACAATGTTAAAACTTCAACCCCTAATATCACTTAAGAGATGTAATATTTCATTCCATTAGACTAATTAATTATTTTGATTTGGACTAATAAATATAATATTTTTATTTGTAAAAAGAAAACAGAATTATGGATTTTTGTGTTTGACAAAAATGAAGGAATATATATGAAGTTTGCAATAGTACCATTAGATGTTTAATTATGATGTTAATTTTTTATAATTATTTGTATTTATCGACCGGTTAATTTAGACGGGATATTGTAAAAGTTTATAATAAAAAAATCCTTTCAATGTAATTTATTTTATTTACAGTATCACAATTTAAATAAGTGACATTATTTAAGTGGTCTAGCCTAACATCTCATCAAACCAATTGCTAGTAGGTGGTTTTTGTACCTTCATAATTTTTTTTAAAATCATATGTTTAGTTGAAAGTCGTTAACTAAGGGGGGAAATATATTCAATGCATTATTTTTATTGAATTTAAGAAAATAATTTATTATAAATAATTTATAATATATATTAATATTTGATGTACCGATAATAAAATATTAATAATAAAATATTTTAGTTTTATTAGCAGGCTAAAATACAATTATATTTACATGTCTTAATTTCTAACATTTTATTTTAATTCTTTAAATTAAAATTTTTATTTATCAATTTGTTTAACCAACATATGAATTTTAATTTATATATTTTTGTGTTATTGTTTTTTTATTTCAAGATCATGCTAATCTGTATTATGTGCGGATTTTATTACAATCAAAAGTCAAAAGATAAAACGAGTAACTCGAGGTATTGGAGCGTGATTACACGCTCGTCGAATTTCACTGACGTGGCATTGTTTCATTGGGACTATAGACGTGGCAATAAGAAACTGCGCGTGGCCTTTGCTCTAAACTTGGGTTTAACATTCCCGTGTGGATTAGATTTGCCACCCGTTTCCCTTTAAACTACAACTTTAGTTTCTCTTTTGTCAAATACCCCAACGCGGTATTCGAAGTTTAGATTTTAATATACGAAAAATAAAATAAAGAATCAGTTTGGTCTACCGAGATAAACCGTAAATCATATTAGAAGTTTAGATTTTGTTATTGTGAACGTAAAAATTAGATTAAAATGATCGTCTTATAATGTATCACTATAATATTTAATATGAATTAGTCAATCATATCAAATATTAATAATTATACTAAAATAATTAAAAGGTAAACTAAAATAATTGGATATTGTATTTCATTTTAATAAAAAATATCTATCTAATTATTCTTAAAATAAAATATGTTATTTCATTTATATAAAGTATAATAATATTTTTAGAGTTATTATTAGTCGGTTCGTAGTTAGGGTGAAGTCCTGAAAACGAAAGGCAATAAAACAATTATTTGTTTCATTTTAATGAACTAATTTAGGTAAGATGATATAATTTCTTCTACTTTAATCGGTGATTGATAGTTCGGTCCTTGCTCTAACATGAAATAACTTTTGAATTTATGACCAATATCTATTTCGATATAAGTCAACAAAGCACAAAAAATAATCATTAGACTCGTTTGAATTGATATATTTAGAAAAAAATATTTATTCGATTTTAATCATACTATTTTTTTAAAGTTTTTTGAATAAATAATTATTTTTATTAATAACTTAATTTCAATGCATTTATGTTGATATTTTAGTGACACCAATTACAACAAAAAGGAAATTATTGAGATGATGGGATAGAATTCAATTTCATTAAAATTTGATTTTATTTCAATTTAATATGTAATTTGTATTGAATTGCAATAAATTTATTTCATGGGTATGGAATAAAAGAGAGTTTAAATAGGCTAGATGTTTTTTTAACTATTTAAAACGTGTGGCCATTACACGTGGATCCCTAAATTAAGACCAATCAAGAACCTATTCACTTATTTTTATTTATTTATTTATTACAATCATATATATTTCACTCATTGATGGAGTAATTTGAATTAAATACTGTATAGACCTATTATACAGAAATAATATTATGGGTCATTCTCGTCACATTATCCATGAGACCAACCAATAAAAATCACACATTTTATTATTTTTTCATGTCATATTTTTATCAAGTGAATCTTCACTTGGTAAAAATTATTTTTAAAATTAATTTACAGAAATATGAGTGAAGATTCATTTGGTAAAAAATATGACATGAAAAAATAATGAGATTGATGATTATTATTAGTTGGTCTTATGGATAACGTGACAGAAATAACACATAATATAATTTGTCCTTATTATGGGACTATATTTAACTACTTCCCCTCTTCCCTCTCCGTTTTTATCTTTTAAAGAGAGCAATATTGATAAAGTTTTATTTTTCTCATTCGTGACAACGGATGTAAAAATATTGTATGTAGAAAATACGTTCATTTCACGGTTACAACAATAACGAAATGATATCTAAGATAACAAACATATTTATATTTTTGCATTCTATTAGTTTATTCTACTTGTTATTAGTAACAAATTATTTTACATCATTATTTTTTATTTTATATATTAATGAGTTGTTTTCAAATATCCCACATTTTTTTTGTTTGATATTATCATTTTCCTACTTGATACGGACCACTAAATTTTGGAATGTGATGGGAAAACTTATTACTATCATTGAATGTCTTCATTATAAGGTCTAAATAGTTTAAAATTTTGATAAGATTTTACATATGATATATATATAGGGTTAGGATCCACTTATATTGTGTAAAACTCAATAAGTTTTATATTATTTTTGGACCGTTGGATGATAGAAATAAATGGCTAAGATTCTTTTCTTATTTTTTTTCTCAAGTGATGATCTTCACATTTTTTACTGTTAATCTCATCCATCCATTTCACTCATCTAATGGCTATAAATTAGTATAAAACTAAATTAGTTTTACACAATGTAACTGAATTCTCTATATATATTAAGAAAGTGGACGGATATGATCATTTTGGATAACAATTATAAAAACAATACATCTGAATTGTTACAAGAATAATTAATAATCAGAGAGTATATATAATTTACTTAAAGTGATTTAAATCTTACGTTATTTAAGTTGAAATAAATTTAAACAAAATTCACACATAATTTACGTAGGATAAAACTCGAACCTGAATGTTCAAAGTCACAGTATCTCATTCTTATCATTTTAACCAAGAGTTCATTGGCAGTTATTTTTTTTATATTTTACTCTCAAATTACAATATCTCTTGTTTAAAAACAGCCAATGATCACTAATTAATTAGGGCTCTCTAATTTAATACATTCATCAAGCCACCTTGTAAAATCTTGACTTTTTTTGTAATTTAATATATTTATAAAGTTATGGTTTTTGAACAATTATTTTGGGTCCCCTTCCACTATCAATTATTATTGTCTACCTTAAGAAGCAATTTAATGGAATTTGGGGCATTCTTCAAAATTAATTTTACTTTTTATGTTTTTATTTATCTACAACAATATTTTCTTTTTTATATATTAATTTTAAATACTTATTTTTAACTTTATTTAAGTAAATATTACTACTAATTTCACACATCTTTTTTAGTTATAGTTGTTTTTAATTATGCTAAATCATTTCCACTTTGCCCATAATTTTTTATGTAAATATTAACAAATTGATCAAGTGAATCATTTGTGCTGTAATAAAAGGACCTTCATTAAAATAAAAATCTTAGTTGATATTAGATTTCGAGTATAATCTCAAACAATTCCTCTCTCCCGTTCCAAAAGAAATGGCAAGTGACCAACAATCAGTTGGTCTAGCGCAACGAGGTATTAGGTCTCTTACGCAATGTCAGGAGTACGAATTCTTGTGTAGTGAAAAGAGAAAAATTAGGTTGAGAGAGTCTCCCTCATAATGACCTATACAAAACCCGATCTTAATTACTCGACCAACAAATCAGATATAAGTGGTTATACCGAGAAATGAAAAATGGGATGTGTCTGATCTTTTCCAATATTACCCTACAACACCTAATGGAAATCAATTTATTTTCTTCACATACCCACACTCTATGGATGGGAACCACAGGTTGCTCCAAATTGGAAACGGGCATTACCATCAAATAAATGATATTAAATTAGGATTAATTTTTAAAAAATAAAATTTAAGTAGAAAAGTGTTAGTTTTTTATTAGATATTAGGAAAAGCTTAATAAAATAAAAATAAAATTTAAGTAGAGAAGTGTTAGTTTTTTTATTAGATATTAGGAAAAGCTTAATAAAAATAAATATGGTTGGGGGACTTTAGGCACTAGAGAAATGATGGACCTCACTCACTCCATATCTCCTTTCACTCTCTTTCAACCAACTTGAATTGTACTCTTTGCATCAATCCCTTCTAAAATACTCACTCTTCTCTTTATGAGAAATATGCTAAAATATTGGGGGGGGGGGATTCATTTTATAGTTTTATCTTTTTAAAAAAAATTATAACTTGGGTTGCACTCTTAGGATCAGTTTCTTGTAAAAGACTTCTCCCCTTATTTGAAAAGGCAAATTAGGGTTGAAATCCATTTTAATTTAGTAGGAAAAGTTAGGCTATGTGCACTATAAAAATAGAAATGTTTAGGTCATATAATTGTCAATTAGTTGCATTACTTTATGTTGTTGTTGACATCAGCTCACGAGTTTAAATATGGACAATCTCATCTCTCGATCTTAGGTTAAAAAGAAAGAATTTCGAGATTGAAATTATAGTTATACTATATGTGACATCATTTTAACTTTATTTGTGAAAATAAAACATTTTATTTTTAATAATAATAATAATTAACTTTTAAAAAAATATTAGCCTAATTTCATAATTCTTTTGGTTACCAACTTGTATATGAAGGGTGTTTTTCCTATTAATTCACAAGTTGCACAAATATGACAATTGAATATAAACTTGTCATGAGTTTGTGTCACACATTTTATTACAATTAAATGTGAATATTGTAATCACATAAAACTATGATAAGCATACAATTTCTTCCCTTTAAAGACAAGAGGAAGAAAGGTGTTATGTCTATCATTCCTCCCCCCCCCCCCCCTTATCCAATTAGTAAAATGTGTTGTATTTGTAACCATGTGACCTATGGGTCCTATTCTCCCCCCTCCCTCCCTCTTATCCAATTAGTAAAATGTGTTGTATTTGTAACAATGTGACCTATGGGTCCTTTTAAAATATGTTAGTTTTCAATAATTTTACATTTTTACCCTTTTCGAAATTATGCTAACACCAAATAAGTAAAATTGAAATTTATTCAAATTGATTTATTCACTCATTTAAAAAGATAATATTTGATGTATTTCAACATCAATAACTTATTGTTTTAAGAGACATAGATAACTATAAAAAAATATTTTTAGGGGACAAGAATATATTGTAGGGTAGTCTTTGATTTTACAATTTTTTTAGGTCAACGAAGTATTAGGCCGTACATAATAACAACAACAATAATAATAATATTTTGATACATAGGCTATTTAAAATAAATTTTACACAATTATGCATATTTACACTACAAAACCTAAATTTTAAAATTTTAACCCTAAAGCCTAAAACCTAAACCATAAACTCTAAAGCATATACCTTAAACTCTAAACACTGACCTTAAATTTTAAACTCTAAAATCCAAAAACGGAGTTAGAATCAAACATTAAGAGAGACAAATATTATCGTATTACTATTTAAACTAAAAGAGTCCTTAAATGCAGTTATACCAAAAAACATGCATAACATGACTCCTTCCACGCTGAAACCTACGCCCCTAATATTAAAATGTTTATATTTAGTTCACATAGTTTATGTATCAAATTTTTTCTTAATAATAATAACTAAAAAATCCATAATCGTATGCACTAAAAGAACCCATAATCTTTTATTGTGTCAAAAAATATGGGCAGTGCATTTAAAACCTATGGAAAAAGCACATGGCTTTGTGTCCTAAAATGGGCGCCCATGCATTTATTAATCGATTAAATATTATTCATAATTTTCAATTACAAGCTACTCTTTCACTATATACACATATGTAAGCACCGATTTTTGACTGAGCCTAAGCACAAAAAAATCCAAATCCAACACATGAAAAATAATAATAAATCTGTTTTATTATTATTTACAAACCCAATAGGCCCAAAATTCATTCAAACTCATTACAATTAACTTTTACCCATTTTACATACCCAAATACCCAATTAAACCAAACCCGACCCAATAGCCCATATCTGCCAAACCCATAACCCGACCCGGATTAACTCAAAAATAACCTAAACCTAAAAACCTTTCATGCCGCCACTGCCCTTCACCTTCCCCGCACGTGGCTACCACGCGCGGCTCTTCAAAGCCCGCGTGGTCGCCACGCGCTCCACCTTGGCTTCCCACCTGCCACGCCTGCTCCACCGCCAAACCTGCAAAAACAGAGAAAAAGAAGGGATTATATCCTAAACATCATCTTATCTGGGCAAATCAAGCCATAAATGAAGACTTATTTTCTATTTTTTATGTACTCAAAACGGGTATAAAAACCCGTACATGCATGTAATCGCGACCCCTTTTCCCGAACAAGAAATAAAAAACAAAAAAAAAGCAAAACTTTCCAGATTCAAATCTCAAGTGCAAAAAATAAAGGTATACCATTTTCTTTTTCTCATTCGAATAAAAACACAAAAATAAGAAAAAAGAGGATTTTGATCCTTACCTTGCTTCGAACTATTGCCGCTGCCGCCGTCGTTCTTGGTCCGGAGATGAACCGCCGTCGCTTAATCGAGTCTAGGAACTGTCGGTTTTAGTGTAAAAATAGGGGGAAGGGCTTGATTAGTTTTAGGGTTTGAAGTTTGAAAGAAAAAAAAAAGAGAAGAAAAGAGGGGGAGTAGTCGGCCGGAATTAAACAAAATGAAAATAAATGAATCAGGCTTTAGGTTTTTAGATTATAAACATAAACAAATGAGAAAATCGCATACTTAGTCCCCGCCCCAAAACTTCTTTCATGATTAGAATGCTAAAAAAGAACTCATATATGATAATTTGACATGATGAAACTTAAACCTCGACCTGTTCATGTTATTATTTTATCTTACCATATTTTTTGAACTATTATTACTCTTAATCTTTTAATAATTTACCCACCATAAAGACAAATTATTTGAATACAGATCACTTAAAGATAATTTACATATTTTATTCGCATCGTATAATTATATAATAATGTAGATCTAAAACAAAAGTTTTGTTTAAGATAAAATATTTTTAAGAGAATGTAATAAGGAGTTTACTAAAGGAACTAGTTGTCACATACACATGTAGTTGATGAAGGAAAATGACATGATAACCTTCTTATATTTCTTCATGACTAATATGTCCTCACGTAACCATGTTCCATAATTGTCAAGGCATGGGCAACTTCGTAATTTGGATCCGACATCGACGTGGCGGTGCCCGGCGGAATAAACGGGGAACGGGGGTTTCGTGGTGGTGCGGTCATGTGCATCGTGCGTGCAAGCAAGTCAAAGTTTAAAAAAAAAAGCCACACGGTCCACGCTGGTCGTGGGACCCGTTTCGCACGTCCGAAACAGTCTGTTCCGCACGTTGTTCTCACTTTCTCTCTCTCTCTTTGCCAACGTGGCAGGACAGAGATTCACGGTTTTGTCTCGTGGAGCCCACAACAGCGAATCGAAGCTCGCTCGACTCCAGCTACGTTTCAGTGTAGCAGGTTTCTAGTAGAAAAAAGAGTGTTGAAAGCACGTGAGGTGGGGCCGAATGACACGTGACTTGCGTTATGACCTTTGTTTAGTTTAGTCAAATTATACAGAAGGTCCCTGTACTCTGATCTCTTTACAGATTTATTCCCTCTGATGTGATTTGATTGTTTTTAACGTTTTTAGGAAACATGTATTTTTGGTTTTTCAGGAATATCTTTTTCCGTTAATTCTATTTTTTGTACAATGTGATAAACATTTTATATGTTAAAAAAAAGAAATGTAATATTTAAAAATAATAATAATAAAAGAAAATGTTTATATTTATTACAATATATCTTCTTTTTATTATGATTTGGTTATTTCTAGGGGTTTTTTTTATAATGTTTTTAGTCTAGGTGTGAACATTTTTATGTTAATTTTTGGATAAACTATATAAATAGTCCTCCAGTTATATGATGCTTTTTTGTTGAGTTTTTCGACCATGACAAGTTACAAAATAGTCTTTTAGCTTAAAAAAGCAACAAGTTGGTCTGGTGCCGTTAAAAATTTAACGTTGGATCGAATCTCTGGTTTTTATGGTGTCCGACCTACCTAAGTGACCGGTGGCGACTCCAATTTCTAAATAAAACGCGTTTTTCAAAACCCTCACGGAATAAATATTTTAATACCCGAAAGACCAACAAACACCTCAAAAAACCATTTTTTAGCGAATCAGAGACATCGCTATAGAACCATGATACTTCTTCGCCGTCACCTCCATGAGGGGTTGAAATCTGAATATTTAACGGTGAAATATCCTCTTATTCTTTGGAATAATCTAAAGGAACGATATGATCACCAGAAATTATTATTCTACCTAAAGCTCGATATGATTGGTTGCATCTGAGATTACAAGATTTTAAACTAGTAAGCGAATATAACTCTGCTATGTTTCGAATTACTTCACAATTGAAGTTATATGGTCAAAATATTACTGATGAATATATGTTAGAAAAAACACACTCCACTTTTCATGCAAACAATGTTGTCCTTCTGTAATCACTCATTTTCACTTGTAAATATATTAATATTGCATGTATATTTATTATATGAATGTTACTAATATAAGGTGGTGTGTGCATGTATAAGCTATGTATACGTATTAGGGGTGTATGTATGTCGCGTATGTATCTAGAGTATGAGCGTATTTGATTAATATATAGATGTTATGTTAATTATATGTATGATTATACGTACGTATACTAGAATATTATATTAATTAATGATTGTATAATATAAGTATACATTTTCGTATGTATATGTATTGCTGTTATAATTATATTATTATTATTATTATTGGGCTGACAAAATGAAAAGAATTAAATATATTAAACCCAAATAAATTTACAGTCCAAGTCCAAGTCCAAGTCAAATTACAAGGCCTAGTTGGCCCAAATCTAAATCTTATCTAATTACAATGTGCAGGTAATTGTGGGCCGTTGGATCAAGATCTGATCCAACGGCCATGATGCAACCAGGAAGTCAAAAATATCTGCCAGGCGCGTGTTCCACACGTATGGACCGTTCGAGTGCCACACGCGCGTGTGGTCCACGCGCGGACGCTTTAACATCCCACGCGCGCGTAAGATCCACGCGTTCTGACTCCTCGACTGCGAAGCTCCACGTGGCGAAATCTGAAGCCGTCTCATCAAATCGAGGCTTCATCCAGGCCGATCGTTCTTCAAGCCATCTCGACCGTTAGATCGATCCGATCTAACGCCGCCGAGAACGCGTCTGGCATTTGCGAGAATGTCCATATCGCCACCGCGCCGATATTGATCCCGTGTTGAGAATATGCCTAAGACAACAAGCAAAAAAGTGTCGATTCAGATCTCGAAAAAGCAAGATGCAACTTGCAACAAAACAGAGACAATAATATATATGAAACGGAACTTTTGTAACAAAAAAAAAAGGAGGGTAGTAACAAAAAAAAGAGAAGAGATCTTGTAGAAAACAAAAAAATTGTAACAGTCAAGTGATAATCAAAAGACAATCCAGTGGTAAACACTTGTCTCTTTTTCTTACTTGTTTTCTTTACATGCATATACGAAATAGAACAAAAAAAAAAAAAAAAAGGAGAGTAGTCTTACAGGCGTTGTTTGTGGGTCTTCCCTTCCTCGGTGATAAGCCTTTCGGCTTTCTACAAGCAGATCTGGTGAACTAAGGGAGAGAAGACCACTTTGTAGTTTTGTTTTGGTCTAAAAAAATATTTTTTTGGTTCGTATTTCCTAGATCTAGGGCGAATAGAGGTATATCCTCTGAATCCAACCTAGGATTCATATTGAGGACGAAAAAGGGGTTGTTTTGGTGTATTTTGGAGGCTCACGGCGCCGGTTAGCGGCGGCGGCGGCGAGGAGAATACGGCCGCCGCCGCGGTTCGGGTTTTATAAGAACAAACGAGAAAAAAAGAAGAACACAGGCTATGAAAAACGAAGAAATGAAACGAATGGCCAAAAATTTGGTTTCGGCCTAAAAAAAGGGTTTATATAGGTGTTTTTATTTTGCTAAATAGGTAAATTACACACTTAATCCCACCGCGTTTTCAATATTTTCATTTTTGTCTTGCCGCATAGTATAATCACAATCCCAGTCCCCTTGATATTTCAAAAGGTTACAATCTAGTCCCTAAATTACACCGAATCGGTTTACGAATGGTAAATTATTACTCTTAACCATCCCGCGTTTTTGAATTTTTCATTTTGGGTCTGCCCCTTGGTCTAATTACGATTCTGGTCCTTTTAGGTTTTGTTTGTTTCGCAATTTCGTCCCTAAATTAAATATTATTATTCGTTAATTTCTGCCATTGACTTTTGTTTTTCTTTCATTTCAGTCCTGTATTCTTTGTAAATATTCATGTTCGTGTTATAATCGTATATATATATATATTGATAATCTATTATTTTATTTTATGTCCTTTATATATGACTCGTAGTTTATGTTTATATGTATATATGTGTTAAAAATGGTAGTCATGTTTTTTATCCGGTTACTCGTATTAAAGCATGCTATGTTCTATCTGACTCGTAAAACAACATGTTCTTGTATTTTTGTACACATTGTATGTTTCCTTGGCTTTTAGGTTACGTGTTAGTATGTCTTCTTTATTGTATAATATATTGTTCATATATGTTGAAATATGTTTTATTAATAGCATGTATGTCTTTTTAAATATTTGATCGTCTACATATAACGCAATTATTCCTGCATTGTTGTTCTAACTTGTTAAAGTTGTTTTTATTTATCATTTAGAATAATATGTATGTATGCATGTTTTAATCTAGTATATCATTTATTAGATTAGTATCTTATTATGTGAATATCTACTGTCTTTAAATTATCTGTCATGTTTTATATTTTTTCCACTAAGATTGCATATGATTTATAACTCGTTAATGCGGAGTCCTTTTATCCGAGCGTAAACGGGGCCAGTATCAAGCGTAGTGATAGTGGTTGGGCGTTTATTCTCGGGTAACGGGACCCTTAAAATATATTCGCAATTATGACCGAATTTTAAAATAATCGTCACTCTAATCCGAAAAATCCAATATTAATAAAGCGGTAATTATTAAAGTACCAATTTTGGGCGGTGTGGGGGTGCTAATCATTCCCCATCCGTAACCGACTCCCGAACCCTGTCTTTTTGAATCTCTAGTTTTATGGTGTCCGGCCTACCTAAGTGGCCGGTGGCGACTCCAATCTTTAAATAAAATGCGGTTTTTTTATAAACCCCACGGAATAAATATTTTATATCCAAAAAATCACAAACACCTTTCAAACACCTTTTAAAAACCCACGCTTTTATTTAGCGATAGAAAAAAGGACATCGCTACAGATGGCGACTCCGCTGGGGACAATTTTTGTTTTTTTTTAAAAAAAAAAACAAATGAGAGTCAAGCTTTTAAAATAATTACCGCTTTACTAATATTGGAAGTTCCGGATTAAAGTGACTATTAAATTAACATTCGGTCATAATTGCGCGTTTATTTTAACGCATTTAAAATATGGCATATAAACCCGTCTTTTTTAAGTGGGGGGAAAACGCTAATGCTTTCGTGGAGATATCGTTCTCCCGTATGGGCCTAGCAAGTACCTTCGGGGCTCGAGTACCTTATGCTTTCGTAAGGATATCGTTCCTAAAGACGGGCATAAGCGAATGGGTCCCCCCAATTGAACCGGTTGAAAGGAGCCTATAATGGGTGATGATCGGGGGCCTTGCTACTCTTAGTAGAGGACAGCAAGGACAATTCGGGTACCTCCTAGAACCAAGACTGCATGTAGAGAATACATAGAAACCTATCCATTTAGAGCCATGCGGATAACCTTAGGTTTTAGACGGGATAAATAGGTTTGTTTTGTGTGTTTATTCATTTAATTTTGTCATTTTATTTATATATTTATCAATTTTATAAATCTTGACTTGTTTTCTTTTCGCTTTTTGTTCTTTTTCTCATACATCATTGCATTTGCATCGCATAAAGGTCTTGGATCAAGTGGTTTGCCTGATCGAAAGTCTTTTACCATGAAAAAAAGGTGTCTTAGGAAAGAAGAGCTTAATTTATCGATCGGACATTGGTCAAGTCAATCAGAAAATCCAAGGGGACGGTTTGCGAGCGAACGCATAATAGCAGGATACTTATGTGAGTCTCCAACAAAACGACTTATGGGATCTTCAAAACATTTGGGAAAGATGGGACCGAAGACTACAAGACACTGTTCGCAATAGTTATGGCGACATCGCATTGGTTGTTATATGTTTGTATTAACCAGCCCCTACTCCGAGCTATAATCCGATTACGGAATCCAGCTTTTTTTTTGCTTCACTTTCAATGGGCAGGACATGATGCCTACGGTAGAAGAAATACACTGCTTTACTTAACCAGAAAAATATTCGGGGAGATTGGATCTACGCGAAGCCTCCGAGGAATCGAATTACACTGCGAAACTCAAAACCTTTGCGGGAATGAGTGACGATTGGGTTAGTGGCCTCCTTCAAATCCGAGGAGATAATACAGTCTTTGCATGGGAGAGTATTCGGGACATCATATCAACACATCCAGACGAGGCAAAGAAAATAGACCTATTCGCTTTAGGAATATATGGCTTGGTGATCTTTCCTAGAGTACTCGGGAACATTGACATAGCCATTCTGGATTTGTTTGAGCGGGTGAAACGGAAAACAAACCCAGTACCAGCAATCTTGGTCGAGACTTTCATTTCCTTAAACGCTAGCCGGAAACATGAAGAAGGACGTTTTGAGGGCTGCGCACGGCTATTACAAGTATGGATTTGAGTCACATGTGGAAGACGCCGACAAGAGTCTGCAGGGATATCCTTCCAAGGTTTTTCGCCTTTACGAGAATACTTAGCAAATGAATGGCGAGAGGATTTGAAAACAAAAATGTGTACCAGTTTCTTCAGGAACATTCAAGATGAAGACATAGCATGGAGGGTCCCATGGCTCGGTAAAGTTAATTATTTTCTATACAGTTGTGGTGACTTCAACTGGTTGATGATGTTGGGATTGCATGGGAGGATCACTTGTGCCCGCTTTTAGTGTGTCTCGCTTGATTCGGATCGCGACAGTTCATTCCCAATACCGCCGGATTAAGCCAAACTGAATTTCTTTTCAAAGGAGAGTTCAAAGGAAAAATTCAGACCATCATGAGGGCCTGGGATCATTGTTATCGGATCAGGGTGGAAGGAGATACCGAGCACATGACTACCCCAGATTACGATCTTTGGAGACGTTTGAGGGTTAATAATGTGATTCTGAATCGATCAAGGACCAGCGTGTGTCACTCAAGAGCTTACAAGGGTGGTACCGTGCGAAGCCGACATCTTAAGGAGTGAACTCGAAGAAGTTAAAAGGAAAATGGACATTCAACGGACCCAACATGCGGCGAACTCTATAAAGCAAGCTTAGAAGTTTGTGAGCGGGACGAGATCATTAGGCAATTGAAGAAATTGAATGCAGATTTAAGCGACAAAAATACTCTTTATCAAAACGATGCCCTCCTATTACAAGCAAAAATACAAAAGGCCGGCCGGAGTCAGTTCGTAGCTGTGGAAAGAGAAAGAATGAACGACATCCGTTTGATGGAAGAAGAACGAGAAATTAACAAAAGAGCGATCGAGAAAGAGATTGAAAGCTGCCGTTTGGCTATGGAGGAAGAAAAACGGTCCGCCAAGAAGGCCATTGATCAAGAGAAAGAAAGATTCAGACAAGAAATCAGCAAGGGAAAACAGGCTGTCCATCATGAGAGAGAAAGTGTCGCCATATGGAAAAGAAAATCCATGAGTAGTCGAAATAGACTGTTAGAAATGCAGAAACTGTACGATGACACTATTCAAAGGTTGGAACAAAGCCAAAGTCAAAATGATGAATTAAAAGGAAAGGTGGCAGAAGTCGAACACTCACTTCGAATGTACTGCTGCAGGAATAACTTCGCTGAGCTGCAGGAAAGAGAACGAGAGGTGGGTGTGTTACAAGCACGAATTGGGTCCCTCGAAGCAATTGTGGAGGATTACAAGGAAATAATTAATGTGTTCGAGGAAGCTGCAGCCGGAGGGGACACCTATTGGCAGAAGAGATTACGCGACGCTGCTCGAATGGTACATGACAGAGACCAGTACTACGCAAACCTAATGGTGGACATACAACGAGTCGCCAGACATTTAAATGATTTAGCTGTCGAGGCTGAGACACTCCGACCTTTTATAGCCCCGGGAATGGAAGAAGCTCCTAGGTTCCTCAAGCTGCTCAGGGCAATTGGAAAATTAGGAGATAGAGCTAGAGTCTATCTATAGGACTCTGTGTTGTAATTAGATCTTTTGTACTAGGGATCTTTACTTTGTAACACGAACTTTGTTGTAATCTAGACCCTTTAATTCCCGTGGAAGTAGTTCAAAAGGGTGATTACCAGCGGAATCAGTACCTTATCTGCATACATTCTTGCATTTGCATCATAACATTCGCATCATTATACATGCATTTATTTTTTGCAACCATATTAACAATATGAATATTGTGGCGTTGTGTGTAGTTAACCCGCAATCATTCATCACCTATATTTTACCCGGCTACAAAGAAAGCTCATGGAAGAAAGGATAATTAGTCTAGAAAGAGGGCAAAGAGAGCTCGAGACAAGGCTAGAAGAGGCCCAGAGAAGCCTTAGTGATCAGATTGCGCGGTCACAAACATCTATAGTATTTGACATAACTGCATTACTGGCAAAAAGTCTTGGAAAACGAGTAGAAGGAGAAAATGTTCCAGAACCAGAAGGTACCCCGGCTCACTACAAGGTTCAACCAACTGCACCAAACCAGGCTAGGAAA
Source organism: Hibiscus mutabilis (assembly GCA_019671005.1). Taxonomy (NCBI): domain Eukaryota; kingdom Viridiplantae; phylum Streptophyta; class Magnoliopsida; order Malvales; family Malvaceae; genus Hibiscus; species Hibiscus mutabilis. The sequence goes on along the minus strand of CM033721.1, from coordinate 6,003,645 downwards.
GTGTATATTGACCTGCGCAGAATGTCTTCCAGCTTTCAAATAGGCACACGAGACTCAACCCCTCGATCTTTCAAGCACTTTATGAAGAAGAAGTACAGGACTGAACATGGTCGAAAGAATCAGGAATGAGGTAGAAAAAAGTGGGAAGAAAGATTTCGCCTCATGGAGGAAAAATTTAAAGCGTTACAATCAAATGAAGAATCAGGAAATGACGCTAGCGACCTAAGTCTGGTGTGTCCGATCTTGTCCCCGCCGCCAAAATTCAAAACGCTTGAGTTCGATAAATATGATGGAACCACATGTCCTTACGCACACATAACGATGTATTGTAGAAAAATGGTGGCTTACCATAAAGATGAAAAGCTACTTGATCCATTGTTTCGGGATAGTCTAACTGGAGCGGCGTTACGTTGGTATACTCAGTTAAGCAAAGCGAATGTTAAAACATGGAAAGATCTGTCTAAAGCATTTACTGAGCAATACAAACATGTGACAGACATGATCCCTAGCAGAATTATGTTAGAAAATATGGGGCAGAAGTCCAATGAAAGCCTGCGACAATATGCCCAAAGGTGGAGAGAAGTGGCTGCCCAAATTCAGCCACCTATCCCGGAGCATGAAATCACGCCATTATTCGTCAATACTCTGAAAGGGGCACTCTTTGATCGCCTCATTAATAACACAACACAGTGTTTTACCGACTTGATCAGGACTGGAGAGTCTCTCGAACTGGCAATTAAGAGCGGCAGAATTGATGGTGGGGAAGGGTATCGAAAGTACAACAAGAGAAATGAAGTAAACACCACCAGCACCTATACCGCCCCGAAGAACTTCACAGTCTCACAGCCACAAGCACCTGTGGGAAAAACATAAAATTGAATCAAAGAGATGAGAGAGTCACAGAAAAAGAGAAAGAGATGAGAACTTTCACTCCCTACCTGTTTCGTACTCAGAACTTTATTCCCGAGTTATATGAAGCGGACTGGTCCGCCATACATCGTTACTCTGTCAATCCACCCTTCCCGCCTTGGTATAATCCAAGCGCACATTGCGACTATCACGGCGGTACCCTGGACATCCCATCGAGAACTGTCTTGCCTTCAAAAAAGCATGTACAGACTTAATCGATTCTGGGATATTGAAGTTTGAAGAGCCGAGTGTAGCCAACAACCCGCTACCTAATCATGGGAGCAGAGGGGTAAATGTCATAGAAGAATGCTTTACCAGAAGGATAAAGGATGACGTGTCAGAAATCAAGTCTCATTTACGGTGGGTATTTCAACAGTTGTGCATGGCTCGTGTGATCAACAAAGGCATGATAATAAGGCAGAAGGAATGTGGAAAGTATTGCGAATTCTATCAGACTGAAGGGCATGATATCCAAGAATGTGACGAGTTCAAGAAATTGGTGCAGAAGTTGATTAATGAAAAACAAATTAAATTCTTTGAGGAGCCCATGGGGAAGTGATCAGACGTACACATGACAGATAGCCCCAAAACTAGATACGGGAAGGATAGACCTTTTATCATCTCTCCCAGAACAGGGAATGCAGGTGTCTCCCAAGGAGAAACCAGCAAAATAAGTCCCAAGATCATCATTTCAGCACCATCTCCATTCCCATTCAAAGATATGCGACAAATTCCCTGGAATTATGCTGTAAATGTGACCACGCCTGAAAAATCAGAACACGAACATGTAAAAGAGCCTACGCTGGAAGACCAACAAAGCCAGAAAGATGTGAACGTTGGTGAGGCAGGCCATTTCACAAGGAGCGGCCGATGTTATTCCTCCGAGGCTTTGAAAGCGGCTGAAAAAGATAGGGAAGAGTACTGTGATTAGCCCCTACGCAGATATTTGGAGAAGAACCTCCCCAAAAGATAAATGAACCGGTAACTGAGGCCCAGGCCAAAGAATTTCTAAAGTTCTTGAGACATAGCGAGTACAGCGAAGTGGAACAACTACGAAAACAACCGGCCAGGATCACAGTGCTGGAATTACTCTTGAGTTCAGAGAAGCATCGGGAGACGCTATTGAAAGTCTTTGAATCAAACTTTTGTGCCCTAGGACATTTTCGTAACAAACCTGGATGATGATAGTGGGCATATATTACGCCTATAATCATATCACATTCAGTGATGATGAGATCCCGGAGGGAGGAATGGGGTCTACCAAAGCCCTTAACATCACTACCCACTGCAAAAGGGTATGTATTACCAGGAGTACTGATCGACAACGGGTCAGCATTGAATGTCTTGCCTATGGTAACCTTGCAAAAATTGCCAATAGATGGTTCGCACCTAAAGCCTTGCCACAACTCGGTAAGAGCCTTTGATGGTACGCAAAAAGGAACAATGGGGAAAATTGAGGTGCCCCTATTGATCGGACCAACCGAATATGTGATCGATTTTGTGGTGATGGATATAAAACCATCTTACAGCTGCTTGTTGGGAAGACCGTGGATCCACTCCGCAGGAGTTGTCCCATCATCATTGCATCAAAAATTAAAATTTGTAGTTGAAGGCAAATTGGTCACAGTAGAGGCAGAGCATGAATTTGTTGCTTCCGTGACATCAGACACCCCCTACATTCAAAATGATGAAGATGCTGCAGAATGCTCATTCCGAGCATTAGAACTAGTAAATGCCACATTCGTTTCAGAGGGAAGCCGGATCCCCTACCCCAGGTTATCTAATTGTACCAAGATGACCGTCGCAGAAACTCTGGGCCGAGGAGCCAAAATAGGAAAAGGGCTGAGGAAGAAATTACAAGGAAACCTGAGACCTAAGAATATGATAACCAAGAAGGATCGTTTCGGGCTGGGTTACCAACCAAGTGTCCAACAGAAGAAAGAGGAATATAAGATGAAGGAGGAGCAAAGAAAAGCCAGATCTAAAGGATAAGACATTCCGTGGAAGTCGATATCCTTTCCTAGTTTGAAAGCCACTTTCGTCTCCGGAGGGTTCTACCAGCCAGGTCAAGATATTGGAGAGGCAATGAAGAAAAATGATGAACTTAACCAGGAGGAAATACTCAGTAAATCATTTGAGGGGATGTACATCAACATGATAGCTGAAAAGGACCGAGGCAGCAAAATGTTGACCAACATCCGCCCTTGCCATCCCGGGGAAACACTCGATAACTGGAGCTGCATTGATCTACCTGTAGTTTTTAGGAATAGATCAGAGTAATGCTCCGAATCAACCTTTTGTTTTTGCCCATAAACAATGGGGATCTCTTGTATGGGGCACCTATGTTAACTTTTTGATTGAAATGAAAATATCCCCACTTTCTTAAAAATGACCAAAGTCTCATTTATTCCATTCATGCATTCTTCATATTCATTCCCTTCATGAAAAGCCGTCTCTTTCCCAATACAATTCATTCTCATTTAATGCAGGTCGCTCATGATTGACGATATGAATGATACCGGATCCAATCCTGGAGTAAATTTCGAATGCCCTGAGGAAGGATATGATGAAATAGAAATTGAGGAAGGATATGATGAAATAGAAATTGAGGTCCCGGAAGAGTTAAAGAGAATGGTGGACGACGAAGAAAGGCAGATTATGCCCCACCAAGAAGAAACATAAATTGTCAACTTGGGGATTGAAGAAGAGAGAAAAGAAATAAAAATAGGAACGACGATTTCCTCAAAAACCAAGCATGAACTGATAGCCATACTTCAGGAATTCAAGGATGTCTTCGCCTGGACTTATCAAGATATGCCGGGGTTAAATACCGACATAGTGGTGCACAAATTGCCAACAAAATCGGAGTGCAAACCAGTACAGCAAAAACTTCGGAGAATGAGGCCAGATATGTTGTTAAAGATCCGAGAAGAAGTGAAAAAGCAATTTGATGCTGGATTCTTGGAGGTAGCCAAATACCCCGAATGGGTTGCAAACATTGTACCAGTACCAAAGAAAGACGGGAAAGTTCGTATGTGTGTAGATTATAGGGATCTGAATCGAGCTAGCCCTAAAGACAACTTCCCTTTGCCACATATTGACACGCTGGTTGACAACACCGCAGGACATTCATGGTTTTCCTTCATGGATGGCTTCTCAGGGTACAACCAGATAAAGATGGATCCTAACGACATGGAGAAAACCACATTCATAACCATGTGGGGTACTTTTTGTTATCAAGTGATGCCGTTTGGACTAAAGAACGCAGGGGCAACATACCAAAGAGCAATGGTGACTCTTTTCCATGACATGATGCACAAAGAAATAGAAGTATACGTGGATGATATGATTGCCAAATCCCGAGCACAGAGGAAGAACACCTACGAACTTGAGAAAACTATTCCAAAGACTACGGAAGTACCAACCGAGGCTCAATCCACGCCAAGTGTACCTTCGCCGTACTTACGGAAAACTCTTAGGGTTCGCGATAGCGAAGAGAGATTGAGATTGATCCGGATAAAGTGAAAGCCATCCAGGATCTTTCACCACCCTGCACGCAGAAGGAAGTCCGCGGTTTCCTGGGGAGGCTGAATTATATCTCTCGTTTCATTTCCCAATTAACCAACCAATGCGACCCGGTCTTGAGACTTCTTAGAAAAAAATAATCTGGCGTATGGGATGAAGAATGTCAAAAAGCCCTAGAAAAGATCAAAAAGTACGACAAATGCTCCAATTTTAGTCGCACCAAGATTTGGTCGACCACTAATTCTCTACTTAACGGTCTTGAGAATTCAATGGGATGCGTCTTTGGGGCAACACGATGAGTCAAGAAAAAAGGAGCAAGCCATCTATTACCTAAGCAAGAAATTCAATGATTGCGAAACACGGTACCCGCCAGTGCAGAAGCTGTGTTGTGCTCTAGTTTGGGCTACCAAGCGGCTCAGACAGTACATGTTGTACCATACTACCTGGTTGATATCCAAGCTAGACCCATTAAAGTTCTTAATGGAAGCGCCAAAGACTAACGGGGGAAGGATGGCTCGATGGCAGATGCTCTTATCCGAATTCGACATCGTATATGTTAATCAGAAAGCTGTAAAGGGGAGTACCGTAGCAGATTTCCTGGCTAGTCGTGCTTCGGACGAATATGAGGCATTGAACTTTAGTTTCCCAGACGAAGACTTGATGTGCATTACCACTGAAGAAGAGGTTTCAGACGATAAGTCATGGAAACTTTACTTCGATGGAGCCTCCAACGCCCTCGGACATGGGATAGGGGCAGTGCTAATTTCACCTGAGGACGTCTATTATCCTTTCACCAGCAGATTGGAATTCTTCTGCACAAACAATATAGCTGAATACGAAGCTTGCATCATGGGACTAAACTCAGCCATCGAGAGAAAGGTTAAAGAACTTCGAGTGTTCAAAGATTCGTCCTTAGTCATTTACCAATTACGCGGGGAGTGGGAAACCAGAGACCCGAAGTTGGTCAAATATCACGAATTGATCCAAGAGCTCGTCAAAGAGTTCGAAAAGGTCAGCTTCAATTACCTGCCCCGAGAAGAAAATCAGATGGCATATGCATTGGCAACCTTGGCATCCATGTTTAAAACAAACACCGGGGCAGAAATGAAGCCCATTGAGATGCAGACGTTTGAAAAGCCTGCTCATTGTTGTAATATACAGGAAGAGATTGACGGAAATCCATGGTACTATGACATCCTGCAATATGTCAAGCTTCGAAAGTATCCAGAAGGGGCAAACGACAATGACAGAAAAGCGCTCAGAAAAATGGCAACAAAATATGTCCTAGATGGGGAAATCCTATATAGGAGAAGTCATGATCAAACATTGCTGAGATGTGTGGATGCCCGGGAGGTAAAGGAAATCTTAGCTGAAGTACATGACGGGATCTGTGGAACGCACGCCAACGGGCTGTCTATAGCCCAGAAAATTATGAGATACGGTTATTTCTGGTTGACCATGGAGGGAGATTGCATCGATTACACCATGAAATGCCACAAATGCCAAATTTACGCTGACAAGATTCATGCACCCCCATCGCCTTTACACACCATGAATTCTCCGTGGCCTTTGGCAGCATGGGGCATGGACGTCATCGGACAGATCCATTCGAAAGCCTCCAATGGGCACCGTTTCATTTTGGTCGCCATAGACTACTTCACTAAATGGGTAGAGGCAGCGTCTTATGCCAATATCACCAGGACTACAGTTTGTAAGTTCTTAAAGAAAGAAATTATTTATCGTTACGGATTGCCAGAGAGGATCATCACCGACAACGCTTCCAATCTGAACAACAAAATGATGAAGGACGTGTGCACTCAATTCAAGATAACACACCATAATTCCACAATCTATCGTCCTAAAATGAATGGAGCAGTGGAAGCAGCAAACAAGAATATAAAGAAGATCATAGCGAAGACTACGGATACCTACAAGGATTGGCATGAGAAGTTGTCTTTTGCCATTTTCGCCTATAGGACGTCCATTCGCACATCAACAGGGGCAATACCCTACTCCTTGGTGTATGGTACCGAAGCAGTACTCCCAATTGAGGTAGAAATTCCGTCCCTCCGGGTCTTAAACAAAGTAAAACTGGAAGAAGCTGAATGGGTGCAGGCCAGACTCGACCAGCTAAATCTCATTGACAAAAAAAGAGTAAAGGCCATTTGTCATGGTCAGATGTACCAAAAGCGGATGGTGCAGGCTTACAACAAAAAGGTGCGCCCAAGAGAATTCAAAGAAGGGGATCTGGTACTCAAGAGAATCCTCTCTATCCAGAAAGATTCTCGAGGAAAATGGATGCCCAACTGGGAAGGACCGTACGTCGTAAAAAAGGCCTTCTCAGGAGGAGCCCTGATCCTAACAGAAATGGACGGGGACGAGCTGAAAAATCCCGTAAATTCTGATACCGTCAAGAAATACTATCTCTAAAAAAAATTTGGAGAGCTCAGGACGAAAACCCGAAACCGGGCGTCTTGAAGCAAAGGAAGAACTCGAGTTGAAAACCCGCAAAGGGCGGCTCGGGTAAGTTGAAAAGTTGAATATCCGAAGAGAAGGGTATCTTCATGAACATTGTGAAGAGAAGGCTTCAGGCAAAAAAATTCTACACCGGTTGACAGGGTCATGTATCATTCATATCGAAGATAATGAGGGATCTTGTATTTTCATACTTAACTCATGTGTGTCATACCTTTCTTTTTAAGATATCTCGAAGCCCTTAATCGTAATAAAACTGTGTTTTTGAGCATCCATTCCTGGCCTTCTTGTCAATTTCAGTCAAATAAGATAACATAGGCTTATAATGAAACAAGAGATTTCGGAGCATTACTATGATTTAACCTTGAAAATGCAGGTGATCAAAGAAAATGATGCTAACTCCGTCCTCCAATTCCCTACATAATGGCTAGGGAAGTTGAGAAGCTTTAAACAACCAGGTAGGATGACCAATGGCACATGTCCTATCTCTTCAAGGAAGGCAGACGAGATAACAAAAGAGATCTCTTGGGTGAAAACCAGAAGGGCACCCCTAAAAAAAATTCTCTTTAAAGTGAAAACCCGAAAGGGCGCTTTAAAATTCCAAATCATAATTGGAGAAAAACAAAGGTTGAGATGGTTGAACCTGACAGTGAGGCGGAGTATCGATGCCTGTAAAAAAGGAGAAAGCGTACATCAAGATCAAATCAGGATCAAAACAAGCCCACCAAGATATTGACTCTCATACATCATGAATAGTCAGGCATCACTAGGATTAGGAGCATGTCAATTCATTCATTTGTCATAGCATTTTGTTTTCATCTCGCATGTGTATGCGCAGATCCAAAGAAACATCGAGGGTCATCACGGTGTGAATCCCAAATGAGAAGACAATGTTTTTACATACAAAAGGCACATGTTTTCAAGCTCTAGAGAGAGGTTCTATATAGGAAGAATTCTCCTCTCCGAGGCTTCAGAAGCTGAAAAATTCTATATAGGAAGACTGTGACTCGGGTGAAGACTCGCATGATTCTATATAGGAAGGACTCCCAAATCGAAGGAATTCACCCATGACACGCAAGATTATATAGGAAATCCTGCTGTGTCGAAAGCAAAGAGTTCTATATAGGAAGGGCTCCTAGCTTCAATGTCTTAGAGTGAAAGATTCTATATAGGAAGAATTCGTAACTCCAAGATTTCAGACGCCAAAAGTTCTATATAGGAAGGACTGATGGCTCCAAGGTGAAGACTCGCAGTTCTATATAGGAAGAACTCCCAGTCAAAGCAATTCACCTATGACACAGGGTTATATAGGAAACCTGTTGTGTCGAAAGCGAAAAGTCTTATATAGGAAAGGCTCCGAGCTTCATTGTCTTAGAGTGAAAGGTACTATATAGGAAGAACCTGTAGCTCTGAGATTTCAGACGCCAAAAGTTCTATATAGGAAGGACTGACGGCTCCAGGATTTGAAGACTAGCAGTTCTATATAGGAGGAACTCCCAGTCGGAAGAATCCATCAGTGGCGCGAAAGGTTTAATATAGGAGAAACCAGCGTTGAAAGCAAAGAGTTCTATATAGGAAGGACTCCAAGCTTTATTGTTTCAAAGTGAAAGGAATGACTCATAATTCGGCATGTCAGAGCGAAGGGTTCTATATAGGAAGAGCCTGTAGCTCCAAGATCGGAAGGTGACGAAGCTCTATATAGGAAGAACTTACGAGCCTGAAGATTCAGCCAAGGAAGAACGGAGATGTCCAAAAGAATTCGTTTTTCCAAGGCTACAAACAGGGAAGTCTGATAAAAATGAGTGCTTATGAATCTTTGCTTTGTTTCCCATTCCATGAGAATAAGCAAAGAGGGGCAACTGTAATCACTCATTTTCACTTGTAAATATATTAATATTGCATGTATATTTATTATATGAATGTTACTAATATAAGGTGGTGTGTGCATGTATAAGCTATGTATACGTATTAGGGGTGTATGTATGGCGCGTATGTATCTAGAGTATGAGCGTATTTGATTAATATATAGATGTTATGTTAATTATATGTATGATTATACGTACGTATACTAGAATATTATATTAATTAATGATTGTATAATATAAGTATACATTTTCGTATGTATATGTATTGCTGTTATAATTATATTATTATTATTATTATTGGGCTGACAAAATGAAAAGAATTAAATATATTAAACCCAAATAAATTTACAGTCCAAGTCCAATTACAAGGCCCGGTTGGCCCAAATCTAAATCTCATCTAATTACAATGTGCAGGTAACTGTGGGCCGTTGGATCAAGATCTAATCCAACGGCCACGATGCAACCAGGAAGTCAAAAATATCTGCCAGGCGCGTGTTCCACACGTATGGACCGTTCGAGTGCCACGCGCGGACGCTTTAACATCCCACGCGCGCGTAATATCCACGCGTTCTGACTCCTCAACTGCGAAGCTCCACGTGGCGAAATCTGAAGCCGTCTCATCAAATCGAGGCTTCATCCAGGCCGATCGTTTTTCAAGCCATCTCGACCGTTAGATCAGATCTGATCTAACGGCCGAGAACGCGTCTGGCCGCTGGCAGAATGTCCATATCGCCACCGCTCCGATATTCAGTCCCCGTGTTCAGAATATGCCCAAGACAACAAGCAAAAGTGTCAGTTCAGATCTGAAAAAACAAGATGCAACTTGCAACAAAACAGAGACAATAATATATATGAAACGGGAACTTTTGTAACAAAAAAAGGAGGGTAGTAACAAAAAAAAGAGAGAACAGAGATCTTGTAGAAAACAAAAAAATTGTAACCAGTCAAGTGATAATCAAAAGACAATCCAGTGGTAAACACTTGTCTCTTTTTCTTACTTGTTTTGTTTACATCATATACGAAATAGAACAAAAAACAGAAACAAAAAAAGGGAGAGTAGTCTTACCGGCGTTGTTTGTGGGTCTTCCCTTCCTTAGTGATAAGCCTTTCGGCTTCTACAAGCCAGATCTGGTGAACTAAAGGGAGGAGAAGACCCTTTGTAGTTTTGTTTTGGTCTAAAAAAAATATTTTTTTTGGTTCGTATTTCCTAGATCTAGGGCGAATAGAGGTATATCCTCTGAATCCAACCTAGGATTCGTATTGAGGACGAAAAGGGGGTTGTTTTTGGTGTATTTTGGAGGCTCGCCGGCGCCGGTTAGCGGCGGCCGGCGGCGGAGAATACGGCAGCCGGTCGCCGGATTCTGGGTTTTATAAGAACAAACGAGAGAAAAAGAAGAACACAGGCTATATGAAAACTGAAGAAATGAAACGAATGGCCAAAAATTTGGTTTCGGCATAAAAAGAGGGTTTGTATAGGTGTTTTTATTTTGCTAAATGGGTAAATTACACACTTAATCCCACCGCGTTTTCAATATTTTCATTTTTGTCTTGCCGCATGGTATAATCACAATCCCAGTCCCCTTGATATTTCAAAAGGTTATAATCTAGTCCCTAAATTACACCGAATCAGTTTCTGAATGGTAAAATTACACCCTTAACCATCCCGCGTTTTTGAATTTTTCATTTTGGGTCTGCCCCTTGGTCTAATTACGATTCTGGTCCTTTTAGGTTTTGTTTGTTTCGCAATTTCGTCCCTAAATTACATATTATTGTTCTTTAATTTCTGCCATTGACTTTTGTTTTTCTTTCATTTCAGTCCTGTATTCTTTGTAAATATTCATGTTCGTGTTATAATCGTATGTATATATATATATTGTAATCTATTATTTTATTTTATGTCCTTCATATATGACTCGTATTTTATGTTTATATGTATATATGTGTTAAAAATGGTAGTCATGTTTTTTATCTGGTTACTCGTATTAAAGCATGCTATGTTCTATCTGACTCGTAAAATAGCATGTTCTTGTATTTTTGTACACATTGTATGTTTCCTTGGCTTTTAGGTTACGTGTTAGTATGTCTTCTTTATTGTATAATATATTGTTCATATATGTTGAAATATATTTTATTAATAGCATGTATGTCTTTTTAAATATTTGATCGTCTACATATAACGTAATTATTCCTGCATTGTTGTTCTAACTTGTTAAAGTTGTTTTTATTTATCATTTAGAATAATATGTATGTATGCATGTTTTAATCTAGTATATCATTTATTAGATTAGTATCTTATTATGTGAATATCTACTGTCTTTAAATTATCTGTCATGTTTTATATTTTTGCCACTAAGATTGCATATGATTTATAACTCGTTAATGCGGAGTCCTTTTATCCGAGCGTAAACGGGGCCAGTATCAAGCGTAGTGATAGTGGTTGGGCGTTTATTCTCGGGTAACGGGACCCTTAAAATATATTCGCAATTATGACCGAATTTTAAAATAATCGTCACTCTAATCCAGAAAATCCAATATTAATAAAGCGGTAATTATTAAAGTACCAATTTTGGGCGGTGTGGGGGTGCTAATCCTTCCCCATCCGTAACCGACTCCCGAACCCTGTCTTTTTGAATCTCTGGTTTTATGGTGTCCGGCCTACCTAAGTGGCCGGTGGCGACTCCAATCTTTAAATAAAATGCGGTTTTTTTATAAACCCCACGGAATAAATATTTTATATCCAAAAAATCACAAACACCTTTCAAACACCTTTTAAAAACCCACGCTTTTATTTAGCGATAGAAAAAAGGACATCGCTACACCTTCAGACACAATATCGTGAAAAATGCTTTAAGAAATATTCTGAGTTAATTTCTTGTCTTCTTATGGTTGAGCAAAATAATGAGCTACTGATGAAAAATCATGAATATCGCCCAACTGGCTCCACTCCATTCCCTGGAACAAATGCGACATTCTATAGCGAAAAAATAAAGGCTACACCAACAATCGTGGTCATAACTATGGGTGTGGTCGTGGTCATAGTCACGGTTGAGGACATAGGCGAGGTGGTCGTTTTAAAAATAACTATACCTACAACAAGTGGAACAATAAGGATGACAATGGTGCAAAAGGTCAATCCAAGAAAGAGGAATCTATGTGTCATCGATGTGGCAGCTTAAATCATTGAGCTCGTGTTTACCGTGTGCCAAAGCATCTTGTGTACCTTTACCAATAATCAATAAGTGGTAAAGGAGAGAGAGTTGAATTTTTGTTTTGTTTATGTCAATGACAAAGATGATTATGGCATTTATGGCTCTGGCAAAGACAATTATGACATTGGAAACATAGATGTTAATGATTTCCTCATATCCCCTAAGAGGAATATTTGATGTCTTTTAATTAATTATTTTCATATTTACTTTACGTTTATTAGGAAGATATGGTTATTTTATCATGGATTTTTTTTACAAAAATAAATGTTATGTTTACTTTATTAATATCGATGATGTTATTTATTTATTTCTTTTGAATATTATTGTAACATTTATTTATTTATTTTTATTTGAAGAATATGATTACGTCACAAATACAATTTGCAAAAAAATGGTGACGACTTATGCTTAGCGGACAGTGCAAGTACTCATACTATACTTAAGCATAAGAAATTTTTTTTCGCATTTAACAATGCGAGGGAATAATGTGAGTACTATATCTGGAAGTGCTAATATCATAGGAGGCTTCGAAATAGCACATATGTTATTGCGAAATAGAACTTTATTCCATATTCACAATGCGTTATACTCTCCAAAGTCGCAAAGAAATTTATTGAGTTTTAAATATATTCGCAAAAATGGATATCATATTGAGAGTATTAGTTAAGAAGATGCTGAATATCTCTATATTACGAGTATAACTCAAGGCAATAAGAAAATTTTGGAAAAATTACTTGTACTATCATCTAGATTGTACTACACAAGAATTAGTGCAATTGAAGCACATGTTATTGTAGACTATAAGGTTACTGATAACTTTATTATTTGGCATGACCGATTAGGCAATCCCGGTTCGATTATGATGCGAAAAATTATTGAGAATTCATGTGGTCACTCATTGAAGAACCAACAGATTCTTCAAAGTAATGCCTTTTCATATGATGCTTGCTCTCAAGGCAAACTAATTATTCGACCATCGCCAGCTAAGATAGATTATGAATCTATTAATTTTCTAGAACGGATACAATGTGATATATGTGGGCCCATACGCCCTTCTTGTGAACCATTCAGATATTTTATTGTTTTAATCGATGCATCGACTATATGGTCACATGTATCATTGTTATCAACCCGTAACTTGGCATTTGCGAGGTTACTTGCTCAATGGATAAAATTACGAGCACATTTTCCAGATTCCCCCATAAAGACAATTCATCTTGATAATGCTGGTGAATTTACTTCTCATGCTTTTGATGATTTTTGCATGTCGATTGGAATAAGTGTTGAACATCCTGTAGCTCATGTTCATACACAAAATAGTCTTGCCGAGTCATCTATCAAACTACTTCAATTAATTGCAAGACCGTTATTGATGAAGTCCAAACTACCAATTTCTACTTGGGGGTATGCCATTTTACAAGCAGCATCACTGATTCGCATCAGGCCAGTAAGTTATCATAATTTCTCCCCGTTACAAATGATTTTTGGTCAGAAACCAAATATTTTCCATCTTAGAATTTTTGGATGTGCGGTTTATGTTCCGATTTCTCCACCACAATGCACAAAGATAGGTCCTCAAAGGAGGTTGGGAATATATGTCGGATTTGAATCCCCCTTGATAATTAAATACCTTGAGCCTTTAACGGGGAATTTATTTATAGCTCGATTTGCCGACTGTCATTTTAATGAATCGGGTTTCCCAACATTAGAGGGAGAAAATAAACAGTTGGGAAAAGAAGAAGTTGGAATGAATTACCGTTATCTTATTTTGATCCATGTACCCAACAATATGAACTAGAAGTTCAAAGGATAATTCATTTGCAAAACTTAGAAAATTAATTAACAGATGCTTTTGCTGACCCTAAAAGAGTGACTAAGTCACATATACCAGTTGTGAATGCTCTGATTAAAATTGATGTCCCAGAAGGATAAACTCTAGTTGCTAATGAGTCAAATACACGTCTGAAGCATGGTAGACCAGTAAGTTCCAAAGATAAGATTCCTCGAAAAAGAAAAGAAGCTATAACTTGTGATGGTCCAATTGAGGAATCAACGAATTATAAAATATCTCGAGAAGAAAATAAAAGGTCTCTATAAGAGACATTAGACATGATTCAGATACCTGATAATAATGAGATCTCAATAAACTATGTCATGTCTGGTAACAAGTGGAATCGAAATAAAATCGACGTTGATAGTACTTTTGCATGCAATATAGCACTAAAGATTTTGAATGATAATGTGGATCATGAACCATTGTCAATTGGACAATGTAAGCAAAGAGATGATTGGCCAAAATAGAAAGAGACAATTGAACCGGAAATAAAATCTCTTTCAAAAAGAGAAGTACTTGGGCCTGTAGTCCGTATACCAGAAGGTGCAAAACCTATGGGTATAAATGGATCTTTGTGAGAAAGAGAAATGAAAAAGGGGAAATTACGAGATATAAGGCTCGTTTGGTTGTACAAGGATTCTCACAAAGACCTGTAATTGATTATGAAGAAACATATTCACAGTGGTGGATGCAACCACTTTTTGATTTTTGATTAGTCTAGCAACAAAAAAAAGACTTAATTTCCGCTTAATGGATATTGTTACAACCTATTTATATTGACCTCTTGATAATAATATTTACATGAAACTTTTGGAAGGATTTAAACTGCCTGAAGTAGTTAATTCAGGTTCTCGGGAACATTATTCAATCAAATTGAACAAATCCCTTTATGGATTAAAACAATCTGGGCGCATGTGGTATAAACGCCTCAGTGAATACTTATTAGCGGAAGGCTATAAGAACAATCCAATTTCCCCGTGCATTTTTATTAAGAGGTTTAGCTATGGATTTGTCATTATTACTGTGTATGTTGATGATTTGAATATCATTGGAACTCCTGAAGAGATCTCATTGATAATAGAATATTTAAAGAAAGAATCTGAAATGAAAGATCTCAGAAAAATAAGATTTTGTCTTGGATTACATATTGAGCACTTAAAGGATGGAATCCTTGTGCATCAATCAACATATATAGAAAAAATGTTAAAGAGGTTTTACATGCATAACGCACATCCGTTGAGCACCCCTATGGTTGTTAGGTCACTTGATGTTAACAAAGATCCATTCCATCCTCGAGAGAAGGATGAAGATATTCTTGGTCCAGAAGTATCGTACTTAAGTGCTATTGGTGCATTGATGTATCTTTCTAGTCGCACACGACCTGCCATATCATTTGCTGTCAATTTGTTGGCAAGATTTAGCTCATGTCTAATCCGAAGACATTGGAATGGGGTTAAATACATATTTCGTTATCTTCAAGGTACGAAAAATATGAGATTATTTTCCCCTAATCTATCCAAAATAGAATTGGTTGGTTTTGCAGATGCAAGATACTTATCTGATCCTCATAATGCTCGATCACAAACTGGTTATGTATTTACATACGGTGGTACAACAATTTCTTGGCGCTCAATGAAACAAACAATTACTGACACTTCCTCTAATCATGCTGAGATTTTGGCTATCCATAAGGCTAGTCGTGAATGTGTCTGGCTAAAGTCTGATTCGAGAAAATTGTGGTTTACACTCTGAAAAAGTAGCTTCGACGGTCTTATATGAGGATAATACAGCCTACATTGCCCAACTTAAGGAAAGATACATAAATGGTGATAGAACAAAACACATCTCACCAAAATTCTTCTTCATGGACCCAATTTAATTCAGTGGGATCTTTCATTCACATTTTTTCCACCAAGAATGTTTTATAAAACTCTTAGACCCCCGAATTTGGACTCATGATCTACAAAAGAATGGAGACATTAATGTCCAACAGATTCGTTCATGTGATAGTTTAGCAGATCTATTTACCAAGGCACTCCCTACTGCTCCATTTGAGAAGTTAATTTACAATATTGGATTGCGTCGTGCCAGAGATCTTATCTAATGTATTTATAATGGGGAGTAAATGCGCATTGCACTCCTTTTCCTTTAACCGAGGTTTTGTCCCAATGGATTTTCCTGGTAAATGCAACATGTTATGTGTATCAAAGATGTGTGTACTATTTTTCTTTCACTAAATTTTTTTCCCACTGAGTTTTTATCTGAGTAAGGTTTTAACGAGACACATTATCTTCATTGATATCCAATGAGAGTGTTATGAATATCTTTATTTATGGTGGATATCCATATATTAAATGAGACTTTAATGTACTTTATTATTAGGGCTTAATACCCATTGAAATTTGAGTTTTCATCTTATGTCTATAAATATAGAATTTGGAGAAAGCATAGTAGACAACCTTACTTTGAGAATATAATACAAGTCTTTTTCTTTGTCTCTCATCTTGTTCTTCTATTTTGTTCTTGTTTTTACTTTATTCACAACACTTATATATTTATTATATATAAAATGGGGTTATTTTGATCATTTACTAGTTGAGTTGGTTTCGAGTTTATAATTCAACATTTGTAACAAGGAACTACCTGGATATTCATTCCCCTTTAGACTCGGGACTTTCTTTTATTTCCCATTTCCTTTTTCAATTTTACTTCTTTTTATGAATATTTATTTACCATTTCTCCCTCAAGAATTTATTGTTTAGTGTAACGTAGAAACCATTTCTCTTTTATTTTTGGTTTTGATGGTGGAAACGTTTGGTTTTTTTTCAAGTGAAAAAGAAGAAATGGCACGCTTGATCATGAGATTAGGATCTAAATCAGAAGTTTTTTACCGTGATGGCCAAACCTGGTAATTTCATCTTCTTCTTCCTTGATCCAACTGTTCCAATTTCGTAAAAAAATTTAACAGTTACAATTTTTATTTGATTGCTTGAAAATATGATGAATTTAGAGTATGGGTTTCTAAGTAGACTGTTTTTTCTTGATGTTCTTAACTGTTTCGAATTTTTTGTTTAATTGGTTTGGAATATGATGGATTCTGGAGTATGGGTTTTGAGTAGACTGTTTGTTTCTTGAGTTACAAGTAACTTCCTTTCTCAGTTTCATTGTTCTTATCTTGTAAATATTTAGATTTATGTTTGATATATGTTTTTATTCTGTACTGGTAATTAGGATTTAGGGTTCACGGATTTATGTCTTTCTTTCGATTTATGAAGAATGTGAAATCAATAAAGGCGGTCTCGCTTTGGTTCGGTTTTGGGAAAAATTACTAAGAAAATGGAATCATTAGGGTTGTTTAACTGAGTTCCTTTGTGTTTGAATTTTTCTTGAATACTGGCATTAGTTTCATGATTGAATCGGAAGCTTATTTCTCCGTGTTTCGTATTACTATATGATCTCGTATTTGATCTTGCAGGTTGTGTTCAACTGGTCTTCCAAGTGATCTTGTTGTCGAAGTAGGAGAAACGGTCTTCCGTCTTCACAAGGTGCTTAACTTGGTTCATATTGTTGTGGAAGAATGTTTGATACTTTCACATTGAAGATGTTGTGAATAGAATACCTTATTTGTTTGCTAATAAGAATTGTATTTTCCCTTTTCTCGATTTTCGGACTTGTTTATCAGTTTCCATTGCTGTCAAGAAGCCTAGTAATCGCAAATCGAATCAAGGACTGTTGCGGCGTGGATGACGAAAATTGTGTTCTGCAATTGCACGACTTACCTGGTGAAGCCAAGACCTTTTTGCTAGTAGCCAAATTCTGCTATGGAATCAGATTAGAGCTCAATGCAATGAATATAGTCGGTCTTCGGTGTGCTGCTGAGTATCTTCAAATGAGCGAGGATCATGGGGACGGAAATTTAATAATGCAGACCGAAAGTTTTCTGACTGAAATGTTTGGCCACTGGATGGACACGATCAAAGCTCTTGCAACCTGCGAAGAGTGTCTACCATATTCGGAAGAACTTCATATTGTTTCCCGGTGCATCGATTCCTTGGCAATGAAAGCTTGTGCTGATACAGGTTTGTTCAGTTGGCCTATGTCGGAAAGTGGTACTGCACAATGTCCAGAAGGCAATCATGTCTTATGGAATGGAATATGTTCGACAGCCAAACCACAAACATTGAGCGAGGATTGGTGGTATGAAGATGTGTCCTTCCTTCGATTACCCTTCTACAAAAGGTTAGTTATAGCTTTCGATTCAAGTGGCATGAAGCCAGAGAGGATTGCCGGTTCAGTTGTCCACTACGCAAAGACGCATCTTCCATTGTTGTGTAGGCAATCGAGCTTCCAGAGTCGAAACAGCGCAGCTCCTGTATCAACTGCGTCTCACCTATCTGATATGGATCAAATGAATCTCCTTGAAGAAATAGTGGCATTAATACCTACTCAAAAGGGTGTCACCCCAACAAATTTTCTGTTGAGGCTTCTCCGAACATCAATGGTTTTACGAGCGAGGCCACCGTGTCAAGAGAAGCTAGAGAGACTGATTGGGGCTCAGCTGGATCAAGCTGCTTTGGAAGATCTTCTGATACCGAATATCGGGTACTCCATGGAAACCCTTTATGACATTGACTGCATTCAACGGATTCTCGATCACTTTATTCGGGTAGATCATGAGTCGCTCAACTCTAGTTCGAGTTATATTATTGATGAGGGGCAGCTTATGGGAGGTTCCCATCCATTGATCCCAATGACAATGGTGGCTACCCTGGTGGATGGATATCTAGCTGAAGTGGCACCTGATGTTAACCTGAAGTTGCTGAAGTTTCAGTCACTAGCAGCTGTCATTCCCGACTATGCCAGACCGACAAATGACAGGATTTACCGTGCAATTGACATATATCTTAAGGTATATTCTTCCCGGTTTTCCCGATTCGATCAATCAGATTTGCAAACTATGATTCTTCATTCATTCATACCAATAATTTCAATACTGCATAACCATATCTGCACCCATACCCATTCCCGTATCCTATACTCACACTCGAATCCGAGTAACATAACATGCCGGTCCATGAAAGAATCATCTACATAGTAATCTTTGTATTGCCATTACTCTTCATTATCTTCACAGTTTTTCAACTTTTCATTCAGGCACATCCATGGCTGATAGATTCCGAGAGGGAACAAATATGTGGTCTCTTGAACTGCCAGAAGCTCTCACTGGAAGCCATCACTCATGCAACCCAGAACGAGAGGCTACCACTTCGATTCATCGTCCAAGTCCTATTCTTCGAACAACTTAGGCTTCGGACATCAATTGCTGGCTGGGTATTCGTCTCAGACAACCTCGAAAACTCACGCAATTCAACCGGAAACAATGCGGGAGCTGTTCGAGACCGTTTTACGGAGGCCGACAATATAACGGAGCGGATTTCGGAGCTTGAGAAAGAGTGCTTGAGCATGAAGGAAGAACTTGAAAAGCTGGTGAAAACAAAGCGTGGTTGGAATATTTTCTTGAAAAAATTCAGCTTTCGATCGAAGTCTAAGTCCATTGATCCGAAAAAGGCGAAGCCCTCCTCCGATTCAAAGAAATTGACGCCCTGCAATTCCAAAACATCGGCAGCAAAAGTTTCATTCGTGAATGGAAGTGAAAACTTTAACAAAGGTGAATCTGAATTACAAGTTCTTAAAGAAAACTAACAATCGCTAGCCTTTTGTTGCTTTAAAGTTTTTAGGCAGTATTTGTATAGTCAAAAGTTAATTAGTCTTTCTATCAGAGAACTGAGTAATTTAACGTTTGATATATGTTGCTTGAACTCTATTTTTCATGAAGTACTCGTGTTTGATATTTTTATCAGTATAGAACTAATTGAAGAATCGGAATATCATAGAGACCGAGCTCGTGTGCTCGATAATAAAAAAAGGGATGGTTAACAGAACTTTGTAAAAAATAATTGAAGCAGGCAATCATATATTAGGTTAAGAGCTCACCCTAACCATTTCCACAATCACATAACATATATTCAGTTTTTCATATCTATATATTTATGTACACCACAACACCATGGATACAAAAGCAGTGTAAACCTATGTTCCTCGAACTCGGGTATATCCATGAGTGTTGGATAAGTGTCCGAAATGTGTATTTTTGAATCATTTTCTAAGTTTTCATGCATTTGCTTGAAAAGTTATTTTCATGCTCATCCGGATATATGTTTAACAAAAGTGTCGAACATGGTCGTAAAACGCAGGTACTCGGAGTAACATAGGTGTAGCTTTTTGCTGCCAAATATTACCTTGGCTTTGGTTGTGATGACTGTTGCGCGTAATAAGTGCTACGCAATTGTGCAAGTATACACGTCGCAAGTAATAAAGTGATATGAGTATCGAGTATCGTCTCCACAGGGATTGGTTTGGGCCACTTTGCTTTAGTTTCTTGACTTTGTGAAAAGTAAAAACACAATTAAAGGATTGTAGGTGTTTAACTAATAACTAAACTAGAAAGCAATAAAGTAAAAGAAAAGATGAGATCGAATGAGAGAGAGATAGGCCAGGTTATCGTGAGTTGAGGTGTGATAGCCGATTGGATCGTCTTGGTAAAAGAGTGCACGGGCAACTCAAGTTGCCGTGGCAACTTGCCCACGGGGTTGCCTTGGCAACTAATCGATGGTTGCTCGGGCAACTACTTGGGCGTCCGGGCAGCAACTTCAAGGTTCGGCAGAGCGTTCTTCAATGGTTTCTTCTTATCCCTAAGTCGAAACTCTAGCTATTTGTGCATGCCTTGATAATACATCCTGCGTGAATCAAGGGTGAACAACAACCAATCTTGCGCTCCTCTTAGCCGTTGAAATCCTTAACTTATTCCTAAGCCGGATTAATCTTCACCATCATTGGATTGAATAAAGATCATATTCATTCGTTTCTTGAATCTAACTCTCCCGATATTAGATAAATGGATGAAATCACGAGATCCTCTCCCAATTCACTGCAAACAATAATAAGAATCAAGAATGAATAAACCTTGAAATAGAAAAGTGCAAACTCTTATTACCTAAACAAAAACCAATAGTTTCTCACAACAACAAAACACAATAACCCCAACCAAACAAGTTAGTTCATGGTTGGGTTCAAAAGATATACAAAGAATAATCCCCAAACCATGAATCTAATAGAAGCAAAGAAGAAGAAGAAGTCGAAATTTCCCCTCCTTGCTATCTTGTCGAAATTTCCCTCTTGCTCTCTCTATGGATTGTCGAAATCTCCTTGCTATTTATAGGGCTAGGCCAAAGTCCTTCTTTGAGGAGGAGTTTGAGTTGGAATTAAATTATCTTTAAAGAATATAATTCTTTATTATAATTTTATTCCTATTAGAACTTCTCCTATCTTCTTGGAATTTAATTCTTCTTTAATCTCTGCATGGCAATCAAATTCCTTTGGGCTTGGGCCTTGCTCCATGTCATCTTGGGCTTGTAAAGTCATGAATTTCGACATCCATATTGCTTTTTGTCTTTGTCGACAAATGCCATGGCAACTGGCTCGGCGTCTCCTTCATGCATTGCCCTGGCAACTAGCTCGGCATATCCTTCATGCATTGCCCTGGCAACTAGCTCGGCATTGCTTTGGCAAGTGATCCTGCACATACACACACAAAAACACACCAAAGCAGCATCTTTTTCCACAAAAATCACCAAGTTATGTAATCAAGCTCAACAGTGGAAAGAAACATGAATTAATGCATGAATAACTAATTATGCAACTAATATGAGCTTAAGTCTAACAATAATATGAGTAAAAAGGGTAATAAAAATAGTACTTTTGAACACTTATCACGCCCCCAAACTCGAACTATTGCTTGTCCTCAAGCAATGCAAACTCATAATTACTCGCCAAGACTTTAATCATCAAAGACATGCTTCAAACTTGAATTCAAACCTCGGAACCGTGGCACAAAGTATGATCACCTTTTAATTTTTCGGATAGCACAAAAAAAATTACCCGGAACCAAACTATAATGCTCGTGACAATGTGTGTGCGTAGTTGTGTACAAGTTGATTTTCAAGATTCTATGTGAACAATAGGCTTTTATCAATTTAATTGTCGGGGCATTTATTTTCATTTTCACTAGAGCCAATTTCGGGCACCTCTAGCAAAGTGAGCAATTTCTTATTTTATTTTAGTCGACTAGAGCCAATTTCGGGCACCTCTAGCGATTCTTTAATGTGCATTAGAGCCAGTTTCGGGCACCTCTAGCAAGAAAGTGTATTTACTACTAGAGCCAGTTTTGGGCACCTCTAGCAAGAAATTAACTTTTAATTTTTCAATTTTAAATTTACCCAAATTTTAAGCAACCTAAGTTCACTAAGTTTCTTTGAATCAACAACCCACAACCGTGTAAAAAAAATTTAGCATCATAGTAAAACTCTAAGTTCTTTTCATGCAATCCTAAAATTAAAGGTTATTTCAATTAAGTGCAGTGGCAAAAATTCATCATTGGATATTCAACAAGTCTTAAGCAATTAAATCCAATTAAAGGCATGGCAAATAACATATGCAACCTATATGTGATTGCTAAAGATGAATGCAACTAAACATGAAACTAACTAGAAACCAACACCCCCCAAACTCGAGAGAAGCATTGTCCTCAATGCATGTAAGAGTGAAACAAAATTTAAAAGTAACTAAATGAAATGAGTTAGTCGAAAGAGGTCGTCACCTCGAGTGATGAGTTTCCTTCGTGCCGTTTGCTTGATTCAATTTCTGATCGGTGGTTGAATGCTTGTGGCTGGTACCGCGTGAATAGCATTGCTTTGGTTTGATCCATGTTTGCCGAGGCAGGTTTACTTGCATGTGCATCGGGAGTTGAAGCCATTGTTGTTGCTCGGGCATCGCTGATTCTGTTGTGGTTCTTTGTGGCGAGTAGTCGTGATAAATTTCCTTATCATGGTGGTTGTGAGTCTTGTTGTGGAAAAGAAAATAAAGAAAACCTAGAAACTAAAGATAATGAAGAAAAATAAAATATATCCTAAAAATAAAGAAAAAAATAACAAAAAATAATAGAACAAAATAGTTCAAAAAATAAAAATAAAAATAAATGTATCGTAGTTGCCGTGGCGTCGAGGGTTGCCGAGGCATGCACATCCATGGTTGCCGAGGCGTCGGGGTTGCCGAGGCGCTTGGCGTCCATGGTTGCAGAGGCGTGCGTATTAGGAGTTGTTGCGGTGTTGAAGGTTGCCGTTTTGATACTTCTTATAGTCCATCCGCACCTCCATCGGGTGATAATATTGCCCAAAAAGAGTTTGGCAAATGTGCTTGCCACTACTCCTTTTGCGTTACCATGGTGGAGGTGTCTTTCTTCTTTGTTCGCTTGTAGTCCATGTATACTCTCCACCTTGCTACTATTCCCCGAAGGCACAAATATATTAATAGGAAAAATTATATCCATTCTCAACCATTCAATTACCTCATTCTTGTCGACTTCTATCATGGTTGGATGTAGCCTTTGTTGTCGTGGCAATTGCTGCTCAAGCCAATTGCCGTGACAATCGATTGTCAAATTTTCTCTAAGTCAAGGGAAGAATCAATTTTCTGAAGAGCTTTATGAATCCAAACACCTTTTTCTTTTGGCCTCTCAAACATCTCCATCGTAGAGATTTCGATGGCTTCAAATCTACCAACCTCGGTTCATCAAGACATACCCGCAATGGACGAGGTGAGTTTTTAAAGAATTCAAAAGGTTCAACTATTACCTGCTCATATTCCATTGGCAAAGTATTATCATCTCGTTGATCTTGTATGTGGTCGAGTAATTGCCGTGGCAATTGTAGATGAGAGCAATCTATAGATTCTCGCTTCAACTTCAACGTTGTAACCTTCCTCGGGCATCAGGTTCCTTAGAATTTGCTGTAGTATTATTGTTCTCAGCCACCGAGTGTTGTCGCGGCATTGCTCTGTTCAGGCTCCTCAATCATTGCCGAGGCAATTTGTTGTTCATGCTCATCATGTGTTGGGCGTCTCTCTCATTGGCATCCTCTTGACTTTGAGGTTCTAGTTGTTCCTCACACATCGAGAGATTTCTTTGCATTGCTCCTTATCCTCTTGCCTTAGGACGTCGGTATCCCTAGGAATGAATTGTTGGTGCATGTTATCCATGACATATGTGGATCTCCCCAATTGACCTTCTCAATCCCCTAAGGTTGCATCCCATTGAGTTATCCTCGTATCCATAGATTTTGATAGCTCTCGAATCTCTTCAATTGATCCGTCAAGTCTAGCCAATGAAGCTAGTAACGTTTCCTCCAAGGAATTGGAATGCTCTTGAAAAGTACTACATTGCCATGGCATATCATTTGCTCATGCAAAATTGTTATGGTAAAAAAAAAAATTTTGAGCTTTTTGATCATACCATGAAGAATTTTGTTGTTGGTTCCCTCTATGGTCCTCCATGTAGTTATATGCACCGAAAATGTGAGGGCAATTTTCAAACACATGATGTTCTCCACACATAGCACAAGATTTTTCCACGGTATAAGTTCTTTGGGCTTTTCTCGGTTGGTATAGGTAATCATCAAAGGGTGCAAGAAACTCTTGATTGGATTGATTCATATCTTCCAACATCATCTCTCGAGTAGATTGGCTTTTATTTCCCAACATGTTGGCGTCCCTTAACTTAGAAGCGCACCTAATTTTTTTTTTGATAAAACAAACAAAAAGAAAAGTTAGTAAAACTAATAGAAAAAATGCAATAACAAAAACAACTAACACCAATTGCCAATCCCCGGCAACGGCGCCAAAAAACTTGTTGCGCGTAATAAGTGCTACGCAATTGTGCAAGTATACACGTCGCAAGTAATAAAGTGATATGAGTATCGAGTATCGTCTCCACGAGGATTGGTTTGGGCCACTTTGCTTAAGTTACTGTGACCTTTGTGAAAAGTAAAAACACAATTAAAGGATTGTAGGTGTTTAACTAATAACTAAACTAGAAAGCAATAAAGTAAAAGAAAAGATGAGATCGAATGAGAGAGAGATAGGCCAGGTTATCGTGAGTTGAGGTGTGATAGCCGATTGGATCGTCTTGGTAAAAGAGTGCACGGCAACTCGGATTTGCCGTGGCAACTTGCACAACGGGGTTGCCTTGGCAACTAATCGATGGTTGCCTGGGCAACTACTTGGGCGTCTGGGCAGCAACTTCAAGGTTCGGCAGAGCGTTCTTCAATGGTTTCTTCTTATCCCTAAGTCGAAACTCTAGCTATTTGTGCATGCCTTGATAATACATCCCTGCGTGAATCAAGGGTGAACAACAACCAATCTTGCGCTCCTCTTAGCCGTTGAAATCCTTAACTTATTCCTAAGCCGGATTAATCTTCACCATCATTGGATTGAATAAAGATCATATTCATTCGTTTCTTGAATCTAACTCTCCCGATATTAGATAAATGGATGAAATCACGAGATCCTCTCCCAATTCACTCGCAAACAATAATAAGAATCAAGAATGAATAAACCTTGAAATAGAAAAGTGCAAACTCTTATTACCTAAACAAAAACCAATAGTTTCTCACAACAACAAAACACAATAACCCCAACCAAACAAGTTAGTTCATGGTTGGGTTCAAAAGATATACAAAGAATAATCCCCAAACCATGAATCTAATAGAAGCAAAGAAGAAGAAGAAGTCGAAATTTCCCCTCCTTGCTATCTTGTCGAAATTTCCCTCTTGCTCTCTCTATGGATTGTCGAAATCTCCTTGCTATTTATAGGGCTAGGCCAAAGTCCTTCTTTGAGGAGGAGTTTGAGTTGGAATTAAATTATCTTTAAAGAATATAATTCTTTATTATAATTTTATTCCTATTAGAACTTCTCCTATCTTCTTGGAATTTAATTCTTCTTTAATCTCTGCATGGCAATCAAATTCCTTTGGGCTTGGGCCTTGCTCCATGTCATCTTGGGCTTGTAAAGTCATGAATTTCGACATCCATATTGCTTTTTGTCTTTGTCGACAAATGCCATGGCAACTGGCTCAGCGTCTCCTTCATGCATTGCCCGGCAACTAGCTCGGCATATCCTTCATGCATTGCCCGGCAACTAGCTCGGCATTGCTTTGGCAAGTGATCCTGCACATACACACACAAAAACACACCAAAGCAGCATCTTTTTCCACAAAAATCACCAAGTTATGTAATCAAGCTCAACAGTGGAAAGAAACATGAATTAATGCATGAATAACTAATTATGCAACTAATATGAGCTTAAGTCTAACAATAATATGAGTAAAAAAGGGTAATAAAAATAGTACTTTTGAACACTTATCACGCCCCAAACTCGAACTATTGCTTGTCCTCAAGCAATGCAAACTCATAATTACACCGCCAAGACTTTAATCATCAAAGACATGCTTCAAACTTGAATTCAAACCTCGGAACCGTGGCACAAAGTATGATCACCTTTAATTTTTTGGATAGCACAAAAAAATTACCCGGAACCAAACTATAATGCTCGTGACAATGTGTGTGCGTAGTTGTGTACAAGTTGATTTTCAAGATTCTATGTGAACAATAGGCTTTTATCAATTTAATTGTCGGGCATTTATTTTCATTTTCACTAGAGCCAATTTGGGCACCTCTAGCAAAGTGAGCAATTTCTTATTTTATTTTAGTCGACTAGAGCCAATTTGGGCACCTCTAGCGATTCTTTAATGTGCATTAGAGCCAGTTTCGGGCACCTCTAGCAAGAAAGTGTATTTACTACTAGAGCCAGTTTTGGGCACCTCTAGCAAGAAATTAACTTTTAATTTTTCAATTTTAAATTTACCCAAATTTTAAGCAACCTAAGTTCACTAAGTTTCTTTGAATCAACAACCCACAACCGTGTAAAAAAAATTTAGCATCATAGTAAAACTCTAAGTTCTTTTCATGCAATCCTAAAATTAAAGGTTATTTCAATTAAGTGCAGTGGCAAAAATTCATCATTGGATATTCAACAAGTCTTAAGCAATTAAATCCAATTAAAGGCATGGCAAATAACATATGCAACCTATATGTGATTGCTAAAGATGAATGCAACTAAACATGAAACTAACTAGAAACCAACACCCCCCAAACTCGAGAGAAGCATTGTCCTCAATGCATGTAAGAGTGAAACAAAATTTAAAAGTAACTAAATGAAATGAGTTAGTCGAAGAGGTCGTCACCTCGGTGATGAGTTTTTCGTGCCGTTTGCTTGATTCAATTTCTGATCGGTGGTTGAATGCTTGTGGCTGGTACCGCGTGAATAGCATTGCTTTGGTTTGATCCATGTTTGCCGAGGCAGGTTTACTTGCATGTGCATCAGGAGTTGCCGAAGCCATTGTTGTTGCCTGGGCATCGCCGATTTCATTGTGGTTCTTTGTGGCGAGTAGTCGGTGAGTAAATTTCCTTATCATGGTGGTTGTGAGTCTTGTTGTGGAAAAGAAAATAAAGAAAACCTAGAAACTAAAGATAATGAAGAAAAATAAAATATATCCTAAAAATAAAGAAAAAAAATAACAAAAAATAATAGAACAAAATAGTTCAAAAAATAAAAATAAAAATAAATGTATCAGTAGTTGCCGTGGCGTCGAGGGTTGCCGAGGCATGCACATCCATGGTTGCCGAGGCGTCAGGGGTTGCCGAGGCGTCTTGGCGTCCATGGTTGCGCAGGCGTGCGTATTAGGAGTTGTTGCGGTGTTGAAGGTTGCCGTTTTCGATACTTCTTATAGTCCATCCGCACCCTCCATCGGGTGATAATATTGCCCAAAAAGAGTTTGGCAAATGTGCTTGCCACTACTCCCTTTTGCGTTACCATGGTGGAGGTGTCTTTCTTCTTTGTTCGCTTGTAGTCCATGTATACTCTCCACCTTGCTACTATTCCTGAAGGCACAAATATATTAATAGGAAAAATTATATCCATTCTCAACCATTCAATTACCTCATTCTTGTCGACTTCTATCATGGTTGGATGTAGCCTTTGTTGTCGTGGCAATTGCTGCTCAAGCCAATTGCCGTGACAATCGATTGTCAAATTTTCTCTAAGTCAAGGGAAGAATCAATTTTCTGAAGAGCTTTATGAATCCAAACACCTTTTTCTTTTGGCCTCTCAAACATCTCCATCGGTAGAGATTTGATGGCTTCAAATCTACCAACCTCGGTTCATCAAGACATACCGCAATGGACGAGGTGAGTTTTTAAAGAATTCAAAAGGTTCAACTATTACCTGCTCATATTCCATTGGCAAAGTATTATCATCTCGTTGATCTTGTATGTGGTCGAGTAATTGCCGTGGCAATTGTAGATGAGAGCAATCTATAGATTCTCGCTTCAACTTCAACGTTGTAACCTTTACGGGCATCGGGTTCCTTAGAATTTGCTGTAGTATTATTGTTCTCGGCCACCGAGTGTTGTGTCGGCATTGCTCGTTCAGGCTCCTCAATCATTGCCGAGGCAATTTGTTGTTCATGCTCATCATGTGTTGGGCAGTCTCTCTCATTGGCATCCTCTTGACTTTGAGGTTCTAGTTGTTCCTCACACATCAGAGAGATTTCTTTGCATTGCTCCTTATCCTCTTGCCTTAGGACGTCAGTATCCCTAGGAATGAATTGTTGGTGCATGTTATCCATGACATATGTGGATCTCCCAATTGACCTTCCGAATCCCCTAAGGTTGCATCCCATTGAGTTATCCTCGTATCCATAGATTTTGATAGCTCTCGAATCTCTTCAATTGATCCGTCAAGTCTAGCCAATGAAGCTAGTAACGTTTCCTCCAAGGAATTGGAATGCTCTTGAAAAGTACTACATTGCCATGGCATATCTGTTGCTGCGGCAAAATTGTTATGGTAAAAAAAATTTTGAGCTTTTTGATCATACCATGAAGAATTTTGCTGTTGGTTCCCTCTATGGTCCTCCATGTAGTTATATGCACCGAAAATGTGAGGGCAATTTTCAAACACATGATGTTCTCCACACATAGCACAAGATTTTTCCACGGTATAAGTTCTTTGGGCTTTTCTCGGTTGGTATAGGTAATCATCAAAGGGTGCAAGAAACTCTTGATTGGATTGATTCATATCTTCCAACATCATCTCTCGAGTAGATTGGCTTTTATTTCCCAACATGTTGGCGTCCCTTAACTTGTAGCGCACCTAATTTTTTTTTTGATAAAACAAACAAAAAGAAAAGTTAGTAAAACTAATAGAAAAAAATGCAATAACAAAAACAACTAACACCAATTGCCAATCCCGACAACGGCGCCAAAAAAACTTGTTGCGTAATAAGTGCTACGCAATTGTGCAAGTATACACGTCGCAAGTAATAAAGTGATATGAGTATCGAGTATCGTCTCCACAGGATTGGTTTGGGCCACTTTGCTTAAGTTATCTTGACTGTGAAAAGTAAAAACACAATTAAAGGATTGTAGGTGTTTAACTAATAACTAAACTAGAAAGCAATAAAGTAAAAGAAAAGATGAGATCGAATGAGAGAGATAGGCCAGGTTATCGTGAGTTGAGGTGTGATAGCCGATTGGATCGTCTTGGTAAAAGAGTGCATCGGCAACTCAGTTGCCGTGGCAACTTGCACAACGGGTTGCCTTGGCAACTAATCGATGGTTGCACGGGCAACTACTTGGGCGTCCGGGCAGCAACTTCAAGGTTCGGGCAGAGCGTTCTTCAATGGTTTCTTCTTATCCCTAAGTCGAAACTCTAGCTATTTGTGCATGCCTTGATAATACAACCTGCGTGAATCAAGGGTGAACAACAACCAATCTTGCGCTCCTCTTAGCCGTTGAAATCCTTAACTTATTCCTAAGCCGGATTAATCTTCACCATCATTGGATTGAATAAAGATCATATTCATTCGTTTCTTGAATCTAACTCTCCCGATATTAGATAAATGGATGAAATCACGAGATCCTCTCCCAATTCACTCGCAAAACAATAATAAGAATCAAGAATGAATAAACCTTGAAATAGAAAAGTGCAAACTCTTATTACCTAAACAAAAACCAATAGTTTCTCACAACAACAAAACACAATAACCCCAACCAAACAAGTTAGTTCATGGTTGGGTTCAAAAGATATACAAAGAATAATCCCCAAACCATGAATCTAATAGAAGCAAAGAAGAAGAAGAAGTCGAAATTTCCCCTCCTTGCTATCTTGTCGAAATTTCCCTCTTGCTCTCTCTATGGATTGTCGAAATCTCCTTGCTATTTATAGGGCTAGGCCAAAGTCCTTCTTTGAGGAGGAGTTTGAGTTGGAATTAAATTATCTTTAAAGAATATAATTCTTTATTATAATTTTATTCCTATTAGAACTTCTCCTATCTTCTTGGAATTTAATTCTTCTTTAATCTCTGCATGGCAATCAAATTCCTTTGGGCTTGGGCCTTGCTCCATGTCATCTTGGGCTTGTAAAGTCATGAATTTCGACATCCATATTGCTTTTTGTCTTTGTCGACAAATGCCATGGCAACTGGCTCGGCGTCTCCTTCATGCATTGCCCTGGCAACTAGCTCGGCATATCCTTCATGCATTGCCCTGGCAACTAGCTCGGCATTGCTTTGGCAAGTGATCCTGCACATACACACACAAAAACACACCAAAGCAGCATCTTTTTCCACAAAAATCACCAAGTTATGTAATCAAGCTCAACAGTGGAAAGAAACATGAATTAATGCATGAATAACTAATTATGCAACTAATATGAGCTTAAGTCTAACAATAATATGAGTAAAAAGGGTAATAAAAATAGTACTTTTGAACACTTATCAATGACCATAGTGGTTGGAGAAGACTTTCTGTTAATGGGCTACTCAGTAACACTGCTTGAGATTGAGTTAGCATCTCAACCATTGATGGCGTTTGATAAGCCTGGACCACGCTCAAACTGTCGGTAGAGTCGCCTCTTGCGGTGGCTCTTTGCCACGAGTACGAGCTCAGCCAGGAAAGGATATATGCTCCTCCGGATACCTCGTATACATGCCTGCTCGCCATCCTCTCTCCCATTTCCTTGAGCTCCGCATCCAATGCGACACAAAGTCGGTCATGAGGTTTGCCAGAGGCGGTTTCGGACAATACCCTTCTACAATTTTCAAGGATCGAAACAGCACCTGCAAGATCTCCTTGCTCGGCCACAGTTCTTGCCTCTGCCATTGCCTCTGCTGCTCGGAACCTATTACGCTGCCTGTCTACTTCAATCGATATTTCTTCGTGTTCAGAAACTTCAGGTCTTTGAATCCGAATGACATCGCTCTCCGAAGTCGCCATTTCTTTCGTTAAGGGATCACTGTAAACACATTTCACCTTTACCAATGGTGTTTCACATGCAGAGGACTCGGCTGGTACTTTAAATGATACCAAGAAATCCCTTTCTTTTTATAATGTCCTTAATAATCATGGGAGAGGATATTGATTACTTATTTTTATCATTATGGGTTAATTTTTGATTTTAGTCCCACTATTATTCATGAATAATTTCGTGATTTTTTCTTCTTAAAAACATAACTTTAAACTTAATAAAACCATTCATTAATTGGCCAAGTAGTCAAAAATGTTCATGTTGCTCTATCTTGTTTGAGTTCGAATCTCAAATAATAGTTTTAAGAAAAAATTTGCTTTAATATGTTAACCATAATAGTTAAAGATACTAGTTATTTGAATTAACTAAAGACTTTTATGTAGAACACTAATTTATGTCAAATTGAAATATAAGCACTAAATCCTAAAATTAAACAGAGTAAAAGGACCAAAATCATATTTTGACATATGATTAATAAAAATAAAATAATCAATATAAATGATTTTGGATTATTATTTAGTACTAGCTAGAAAAATAATTTCACAAACATCTTTAGAAATATTACAAATGTCTTATTTATTTATTTTTAAATTTCTTAACTATATTATAAAGACAATTTTGTCATTATCTTAAAAACACTTGTAAAATTATTATTTTTGACAATATATTAAATAATTATCCGCAAAAGAATTTATAAATATAATAAAATTTAAAATAAATAACATTTTGGTATCAATTGTAATTTATAAAAATAAATAACAAATATTTGAAAATCCCATTTACCTCTTTAAATAACAAATAATTATCACATTGTAATTTAAAATAAATAACTCTTGATAATTTTTAACTAAGTCGGTATTAAATTGACGTACTATTATCAGTTATAATTAAGAAAATTTAGTCATTTTTCAACCGAGTTTATATCAAGTTGAATTGTGACAATAATTCAATTAGTGGCTTTTAATAGTATAGGCAAACTTTAATATAAAATTCTTTGGACGAAATTATAGAGGTATTCATGATTCGAATCGAGGTCAGATTTAAAAAGAATTTCTAGGCCCAGACAACCTTTTTTTAATTTAAAATAATAAAATATTAAAAAATACATTTCTTACAGTTTTTCTTTTTGCTGTGGTCTGTCTTCCTATACTTCTCTTTACATGTTTTATCCATTGTATCCTCAAATCTTTGTATTGTTATTGCAAAACCAATTTACATCTCTTATAATCCATTTCCTGTTTCTCATGCCGTCGTCCATTTCATGGCAACGTGTATCACTCCGTTCTTCGAACCGATCAAGTGGTATTTCTGGTTGATCCGTCCGTTGTGGACGACATCGGTGAGATTGATATCGACATTTCCCAGATGTTCCTACATAGAATATGATGAACGTAAACATTCATGTTATAATGATACAGTGAGAATCGGATACGGTCGCATGCATACCTTTGATCGGAAACCGAAGCCTGTTCGCTTGCTCATGACTTCGATGTGGATCTTCTCCTTTAAAGGAGGTTCCTCGAGCATGAAGTGGAACTCTTCATTCCAGAGTGGATCCCGGGTTCTCTTGATCATCTGAAAACCCCGTTTTCATGACAGTTGGACCGAGCGATGTTAGGCGGAGAAAATAGGTTGAAATTCGAACAAAAAATAATGCAACCGTGAGAAGTTCACCTTCGTCTGTTTCGTTTCTCCTCTGAAAAAGACCATGGCGTAAGGATTATTGTGGTGTTCGCCCTCAACATCCTCGGCTCCTTGAACCAGAACCGAAAGCAGACCTGCTCCACTATAGACTTCACTCTCGGAATATCCCCTGTTGAATCCGCTTTCCTTTCTCCCGTATCCATCTTGTGCCCCATCTAATTTGATGCTATCTTCTCTAAACGGGGCATACGTTAGCTCGACCACGATTTTCCCTCTTTGCTTCTTATCTTGAGGATCATGACTATATGTGTGCTTCAGCAAATCGAGTTTAAATTCCTTAGTCTCGTATGGAGTAAGATGTTTCAAGGGGATGAATTGCATTCCGAGCCAGTCGTGAGTGCCGACCTGTAAATAACACCATGTACAAAGAAGAAACAATTTGAATTGTTATTTAGATAAAATCTCTTTATCAATCAAATATTTCATTCTACGGTCAGGTAAATCCAGAAGGCGAAAAACCTTGTCCCAGTCGAAGACTTGTAACTGAAGAACTTGAGAACCGGGGTCCTTCACAATAAGTTTAAACTTCTCGTTCCATTCCGGATTTAAATTCCTCTTCTTGACGGTTGTTTTCTTTGATGGCAGGCTCTCTCCGGAAAGATTTAACTTGACGTAAGGGTCCGACTTTCCAAGTAAATCCTTCTTTAAGAGCTTTTGCGCCCGCACAATGTTTACATGTAGTATTCCGACAGGCTTCTTTACAGCCACTCTATAGAAGAACCAAATCGAAAACACAGCCATATATGGAAAAAAAGGTTAGAACAGTTTATGACATATCTAGAAAGTTCCGTAAAAAAGAGTAGATACTAACATAATACATAATAGAAACTTACGTTGCAGGATCAAGAATCGGAATCTCTAATGTTTGTGGCCAGATGTAGAGGCTTATGACTTGCCGTTTAATTGTTTTCTGCAGGCAACTCAAACAGTTAGATAACTCCTCTTCGGAAAGAATTCGAAGTCCATAAGCGTTCACAATTATCTTAAATTCAGGCTGCAAACAAAGTCCTACTCTTTTTCGTGTTTGAGATTACCAGCACAGTACCTGGACATACTGATAAAGTCCGGGTATAGCCATAATATCGCCTCCAAGTATATTCATCCCGAAGTCTACATCAGGCTGCAGGCAGGTAGTAAAAATCATTTTCGGGAAATGATTGTAGCAGTCATCTATGCTTAGAAGCTAATATAAACGAACATTTTAATCCTACGATTTTCAGTGTTTGGAAAGTTTTACTAACCTTCTCAAGGAGTGATACTGAAACGGTTGCAAAACAGGGTAAGGTAGGTACAAGAGGTTTCAAAGTTATCCGTGGTGCCATAAATATTTGTAAATCGATCAACTGCGAAGCATCATAATCAAACTCTCGAAAAAAAACAGAAAAAATAAAGATGCATTCTTCTTTCAATTCTTTCTTTAGACTCTTCTAACCTGAACGGTGATTCGGAAAGAGAACAGCTTCAGCGCCAAAACTATGTTTGGATTGCCAGCCCATCGAACTGCTGGTTCCAAGACTAGTTGTTTCTCATTTGTTTCAGAGACTTTAAGACCTGAAAATCGTGAAATACAATTAAAATGAGGGGGGAAAGGAAAGAAACTTTGGCTGGATGCTCAAGATTTCCCGTTCTTAATAATTTGCTTGTACTAAGACATGATTTGGTGAACAAATCAACATCCATTTCTTTCGGAAGAATACAATCTTATTCACAATAATTCGAGTCAATGATCAAAATGTAATTACATCACACCAATATCTCGGATTAGTTCAGTAACATAGATAGTTGTTTGGAGCTATCTTTGGCATCGAATCTCATCACAGTGAATAAAGTAAGCAGCGAAAAGAGCTTACCGTGAATTTCCGGTGGAATAGTTCCCAGACTTAGATTATCATACTCAATGGCTTCTATTTGAAACTTCCCGACATACTCGGCAAACATGGGTTCGGTAATGTTTTTTATTTGAGCAGAAATTGCCTGTAGATTAAAATAAAACCCCGGGTTCATAACATAATTGAAAATCTCGAAACTGTTTTAAGTCATCGAACTACCTTATCGAGGTACGGCCACATATCAGTAACAAACTTGTTCAGCCAATCTACCTGCATTGTTATAGTCAATTACCGTCAATATACAGCTAGAGTAAAAACATTAAGAGTAATTTAAAACTAAGATAAACAATTATAAAGTTTAAATACTTACTCTCTCATAATCAGGACATTTTACCCACAACGGAATATCTGGTAAAATATCCAGCAAAGCATCGTTATCTAGCTCATAAAGTGACCTAGTAACCGGTTCCTATACCAGGTGTCCAAATATGAGCTTAAACAAGAATAGATTAGCTGAAACTTAACATCACTATCTGCTACGCATGCTAGTGAGCAAATAAAAGAAAACAATTACAGAAGGAATTCCATTTTCTAGTTGGGAATTCTCCATCATGTTTGCCATGACTTTTCGGTTTCGAAGTACCTCAACTTCCCTCAAACCGTACCAGAAATTGAGGCAGTCATACCATTAATATATAATGTCAAAATCGTCAAATACACGAATGATTGCATATTGACTGAAAATGAAAACTATATCAAGTGCATACACAATCATAATCAAATATTAACCAAAATTAGGATAAAATCTCCCGGTTTATCTGTTTGAATGAAATCCAACAATCATCGAACCACCGAAAAAGTTGTATCCTCCATCCTAAGTTGATAATGCATATCTCTCTATGAACTACCCCACATATGAAATCAATGGAACAGCTAGAGGCATAGATCATTAACTAATTAGGCCAAATTCCGATTGCATTAATATATTCGACCGAAAATACCAAATCAGAACAAGTGCATGCATGATCAAGGAATTATCCAGAAAGAAGATTAAAGAAGGTCCACATCCAATTGATATTCCAATTACTTCTATCGTTAGCTTAGGTCCCCTCACTGAAAGAACAAATAAGAGCCACATATTATTCTTGAGTATTAAAAGAAATCAAAGTCCCAATTTTCTTCTAAATACTTAACTTTGACAACAAGAAAATTAACATCTTAAACAAGTTTCTCTAAAATCAGAATATATAAACCGAACAAAAATCCTCTGCCCCTTTTTGGTCCCCTATATACCCCAAAGCTAAAAAATTAAATTCTAAACCCTAAATTATAAAGAATACACCCTAAACTCTAATCATAAACCCTAATCTTAATCCTATATCATAAACCTGAGGTTTTAGCGTAGGGGCATATATAAGGGCAAGGATTTCTATTCTATATCAACTACAATAAACATGGAAATCAATCTCCACCATGAAAAACACACATAAAAACAAAAATATATATATATATATATATATATATATATATATATATATATATATATATATATATATATAATGAAAATCACAATCACTTGGCTTAGGTTCTACCCTACCTGTAATACTCATCAGAAATGGAAAGTTCTTTTTTTTGTGCAGAAAATTGCAAAAAAAAGCACCATATTCACCAGAGCTTTGAAAACACCAATGGAAACCCAGATGAAATCTAAAACCTTAATACAGAATACTAACAACATTGATGAAGAAACTAACAAATACCCAGATTTAATCTTAATAAACCCAATAAGAAATCGAAGGAAAAGATTCCAACTTTGATCAATGAAGAAATTAACAAATACCCAGAAGAAATCTAAACAAAAAAAGAAGAAAGGAAAACACTTGTGAGATAAACCCATTGCTTACCTTCACAGGTTTTGGCTTGGAGTAGATGAAGAGAAAGAATCCAACCCCGAGTCCAAAAGAAGTTCCAATCCCAAAGCCAATGATTCCCAACAAAGTGCTCAAAAATTCCATTTTTCCCAGCCCAGATTAGCTTTTCTCGATCAATGAAACATGAACAAGAACTGAGCTGGGTATGAGGACAAAGGGGAAAAGATTGGTAAGAAAAATTGTATCGAAATTGGGGAATTTGTTGTCTAGAAGGAGATGTTTATGTTTTCAGAAACGTAGCAAAAGACAAAGAGAGAGTCTTTGAGACTCTAAATAAAACCGCCAAAACCAAGACACGTTTACGTTGGACAACTTTTTTTACTTTTCTGTTCAAAAAGTTGAATTTATGTGTGTTACAATGAATACAAATATGATCCATATAAAATATAGGTTTTTTAAGAAATATTATTCCCTTAAAAAATTTAGAGAATTAGGATATTTTTCAACATATTTATTTTAAAATTTACTGTCATTTAAACAGTGGTCAAAACATGTCGAGAAAGTTAGACTAGTCTCATGATCATTGTTCAAATTATTTTAGATTTTTATTTTTTTCAACAAAAAAAGTATGATTTATTTTGGAAAGATCATAGAACCAACACTTAATTGTGTGTATTATTAAAAATTTCTCTAGTCCTAAATAGAAAAAAAAATACACCACAGCTTGGTAAAAAGGAACGATAAAATCAACAAACGCGACAAAACACAGAACACGAATTAAAGCACAACCTAAAACATCCAACAAGCTAAACGCGAGACAATAAAATACGCCCCCAAACACAAAACATGCCCGATCAACAAACTTCAATCCCTACCCATGACCCTTCTAGCACACTGCCCCCAAACACAAAACAACAGCATGCAAAACACAACCCCAATCAAAAACACCGGATACACCCGATCAGCTCTCAAAGTACCAGACCATCCAAACAGAACCCCAATCAAAGACACGCACGAAATAAGGTTGTTCGATCGACTACCTCTTTGGCCAGTACGTCTGCAAGAGCGTTAGCCTCTCGATAGATATGATGAAAGCAAACATTTGGCAATGTGGTGCAAAGAGAATCAATAGATACAAAAATATACCATAAACGCCATGGAAGTCGCTGTGTATGCAAAATTCAACCTATAGCTACGCTAGAATTTGACTCGGTGATTAAAGGTCGATCACTCTACTCGGGCTTCAACACCATAGATAATGCAAATGCGATAGCCTTCAATTCAGCCACTGTCGAGTCTAAAATGCCAAGAGGCCCAGAGAACAATGCTAAAATTCTTCTCGAATCATCTCGAAGCACCCCCACAAAACCAACAAGCCTAGGTTTGCCCCTTGTCGATCCATCAACATTAAACCTCAAAGAACCAAGAGCCGGCACCTCCCACTTCACACCACATTGCATAGACCGAGCAACCCCTGAAACAATACAATCCCTTGGACATCGCTACCAAGCCGCCTCCACATCCTCATTCATCACTTTCACCCAGAAGAATGAGCGTAATTTAACTAAGAAACAAATTTCCTCGCAGGACATCCGTTTCCGATTAAAAACCAAATTATTACGCGCCAACCATAATGATCAAAGTAACGACGCCACACACGAAAGCCACCACTTACCCTTCTCACCGGAAAAAAAGAGTAAAGGCAATCCGAAGTGATAAAATCTGATGAGGACTGCGGCAACACCAAACGAACCCTCACCACTCCATAAACCAACCCCAAATCGAGCGAACAAAAGTGCAAGAATACAAGATATGATCAATCTCATCCTCACACAATCCGCACCATACACAAGGACCTTGATCCGTCGATAAAGCAATGCCTCGAAGACGCAAAAACTGAAACATAGGCAAGCGTTGTAACCAAACAAACCAAAAGAAAGCCTGCACCTTAGGCGGGACAGGAACCTTCCACGCAAAACAAGTTCCAATGGCAGCATCACCAACCTTATCAAGCAAGAGCAACCTCGACAACACTTTCACCGAAAAACACCCATGACAATCTGGTTTCCAAATCAAAGAATCAACTAAATTATTGTAGATTCTAAAATATTGTTTGGAATATTCTAATTCTTTAAATTTTTTAAGGAAGCAATATTTTCCCAAAAAACCCTTAAAATATACCTATAATATTAAATATTTTAGGATTTAAGTTTAATTTTGATTTATAGTACAAATAAGCAGGCTTGTGTAAAATTTATTTTAACATATATATATATATATAGAGAGAGAGAAAGAGGTGGCAAACGGGTCGTACGGATCGGGTTCGGTTCAGGTCATTTCGGTTCGGTTCAGGTTCGTTTTTTACTACATTCAGTTTCGGTTTAATTCGGATCATATTTGGTCTGGTTCAGTTTTAATTCGGGTCTATAGTGATTCGGGTCGGATCGAGTCACATTGGTCATGTTGATTTTCGGGTCGGGTCAAGATCGGTTCAATAGGAGATCGCTATGTTTCAGTCGGGCTTTTAGGCTGGGTCAATTTTTTAAACCCATATATGGCTTTATAAAGCTAATATATTTGACTTTTTGGTGAGTTGTGCGACGGTTCACATCAAATCTTTCATTATTTCTTTTAATATCTTTTCTTTATTTCGGGTTGCCTTCGGTTCGGCTTACTTTCAGTTCGGATCCATTCGATTGGCTTGAAAATCGATTCGGGTTCGTTTGGTTCGGTTGAAAATCGGGTCGGTTTCGGTTCGATTTGGATTCTTTCGGGTTTTGGATCAAGTTCGGATCATCATCTTCGGGTTGAGATCGAGTCTCAAATCATGTAAAATCGGTTCGAGTCTCGAATCTCGGGTCAGTTTGACACCTCTAGTGATATAATAACAGTTTTAACTAAAAACTTAAATATTATCATATATTCGATTTCAAAATAAAGCTCAAACACATGCAACAATTTAAGCATGGTCATAAGAATTTGCCTGCCCTTTGTATCCCCAAGGAAGAACAAATTCAATCAGTTATGAAGGATAAAGAATAAAGCAAGGTGCATGGAATAAAATGGTTCAATGACAATTAAGGGTGTATGTTTTTTTATTATACGGAGTATTACATTTTTATTTCGAGATTCAAACTCATATAAGATAGGACAATATGAGCATCTTTAGCCATTATATTAATCAGTGTATTTCATTGTTCAATTATTCACCGAGCATGATTTTAATTTTAATTTTATTTTTTCCTTTTTACGAAATTTAAAAAATAACAAAGTAGATATATAGCCTATAGGTACTTATCAATTGGAATTGGACTTATCAGTTGGAATTGGATTGACTCTAAGTCATTTGAAAACTTACACAATTCTTAGCTTCACTAGATCAAATAATCTATATTATTTAAAAAGGTTAAAACTTAGTTTTATATTCATACTTTTTAACATTTTAAATGTAATCTAAAATTTAAATTGAAAATTGCTACCAACCATAATAGGTTACATGTATGCAGGGGAGAGCCAGAAAATTTAATTTCGAATGTTATAATTTAAAATTTTTATGATTTCCTTTTAAGGGGTGTCAATATTTTTTATAAATTATGTTAACTTTATTTTGGTTTAATGTCAAAATAAGTGCCTAAACTACCATTTTTGTTTTTTAGGTGGCTAAACTTTTTTGCTCCTTTTAAGTTTTCAACCTATATCGTTTTTCCTTTTCAGGTGCTTAAACTGTTTTGCGCCTTTTAAGTGTCCAAACTATCATTTTTTGCTCATTTTAAGGTTAAACTGGGACACTTTGACTAGAAAATGATAGTTTGGGCACCTGCTTTGACAAAAGATGATAGTTTGGGCACTTAAAAGAGGGGAAAAGTTTAGGCACCTAAAAAAAAATGAGATAGCTTGGGCACTTAAAAGAAAAAATGAGATAGCTTGGGCACTTAAAAGAGATAAAAATAGTTTAGGCACCTAAAAAGATTAAATGAGATAATTTGAACACTTATTTTGATATTAAGCCATTTATTTTTAATATTAATTTATAGAGAAAAAAATTTCTTATTTTTGGGATGTCATATGACACCTATGTTCCAACGGTGGCTCCACCCATGTGTGTCCAATTCAATTGTTTTAGAATATTCGATCCTACACAATTACAAATTTTCATTTTTTTATAGCGTAAAGCCGTAAACTATACTTCTGGTCATTTAATTATATGTTTGGTAAAAATATAAATAATTAAATTCATCCAATAAGGTGTTGACATGTGCCACGGTCTAATTGAATGTTTAGTTTATTTAATTAAATTAAAATTAGGACCAAATTGAAAGAATGTGTAAATAGCAAGGACCAAAAGTGTAATTATACCCTTATTTTTTAACTACCACGTCACCCTGCCGTTAACCTTAACGGCTGGTGGTCCCATTGATACAGTTTAAATAGTTTGGTGGTTTAATTGTTTCGAAAAAAGTAATATGGTCAAATCGCAACTTTATCAAAAGTATGGTGGTCATTCAAGTAGTTTACCCAAAAATTAAAATCTAAATCTCAAACCTTAGCACCCTAAAACCTAAACCTTAAACCTTAAACCCTAAGCCCTAAACTCTAAACTTTAACCATAAATCTTAAGTTCTACACCCTGCACACTAAACCTCTAAACCTAAAATTAAAAGGCTTGTGTAAACTTAGTGTATCAAAGTATTTTTCCAAATTTTTATTAAAAATTAAAAACTAAACAAATACTACGATAGAACCATATCAAGAATTAAAAAAAGAAAAAAAAAACTAAATGATCACACACAATTATAATTATAATTTTTTATATAATCATGAATTCATCAATTTCATGCATCATTAAATTATTAGAAACATATGTTCACCCGTCCGGATACAATTATAATGTCAAATTGATTAGTATATATTTAAAAATTATTTTTAAGTTATTTATTAAGAACTTATCACGAGGAACATTATTTGTTTATTAAGGAGAAGTTTGCATGTGGGGTGAGACAGTTGATACATCAAATGTTCAGCAAACAATATTTGTTTTCGTATTATTAACCAAGGCTATGTTACATTAGGGATACATCCTATTGCATCGCTTGTGGAGCACGGAGAAGGCATTATCTGCTGGAAATATCATCGTATTGCATCGCTTACATTACTTCCCTTGCCTATTGTCTATTGAATAGGCGTGGGGTCACAAGTTATTGTGCTATTGGCAGTAACTTCTATTTGTTACTTGTGAGGTTGTTATAGTTTATCCGAAACTGCTTGTATCTGCTTTTATAGATGTTCAAGTACAATTCTCAAGCTTATGTTTTCACGTCGAGCATTTTCGAGTAATCCACAGCCGTTCACTTCGTGTTATGTAATCTCGGTTCCAATGTTGCAATTATCAGTTTATACCTGCTTCTGCAAGAACATTCCACGTACATGAGCTACTTTTCAACAACTTGTAATGACACTAAGACATGAATTCAAATAACCATTTCCTCAAGTCGAAAAATTGGTAACATTACTCTACAAGTTGTTGAATAGTTGCTCTTATACAATTAGATGGGAATCTTCTATGCTTTATGAAAGGGTAAAAGAGTGGTTTCTAGAGAAGACTGGTACGAAAAAATTGCAGACATGTTGGAACTAGCATGACCATGTTGTACCTGGAGATGATAACCGGTTCGACATACCAGGAATGTTCTTGCAGAAGCAGGTATAAACTGATAATCGCTACATTGGAACCGAGATTGCATAATATGAAGTGAACGGCTGTGGATTATTCGAAAATGCTCGAGGTGAAAACATAAGCTTGGTAATTGTACTTGAAAAAATTAGGTTGGTGCGTGGAAGAGAAAACCTGCTATTTCTGTTCCCTCAGGCTCAGTTGGAGAAGTAAAGGAAGTTTCATGGGACAATTAACCGTTAAAGAGGAATGTGTGTAACACTCACGGGATATATAGTAAATTCTTATCATTTCTTCTCAAAGACTAGTGGTTTAAACACACTTCCAGTTCTCCATCCCACACAGCTTCAGATTCCTTCTCCTTATTTTCCTTTAATTAGATGGGGACACGTATAGGACCAAATTAAAAGGATGGTTGAATTTATTGAATTTTTTCAATTAGGACTAAATTGATTGAATGTATAAATATGGAAGATTAAATGTGCTATTATGCAATTTTTTATAACTGCCACATCACCAGCTTAGCGGCAATTAATGGCTCTGTGACCATTTTGTAACAAAAAATCAACCTTAGTCTTCTCTGGGTTTATCTGTGTTAAAGCTATAAATTTAACTTACTGGGTCTGCGGGAAAAAATAATCATGAAAACCATAGCTAGCAGATAGTTCACTCTTTATAGAATACATGATCTCAAAAACTATGTGCAGCAAACGGAAATGAATATTTCAAGAAAAAACTAAGGAAACCCGAATAGGGTACCTCAAGAGCAAACAAGGGAAAGTCGGGTCCTTCAACTGGTACTAGCATCCCTCCAGTCAAATCCTGGATAAAAATGAACTCATAGACTGAGTCCAAGAAAGGATATGTATCTTTTGAGAAGAAAAGCATTGGGAAAAAATGAGGGAGTGGATTTGAACCTGTGCAAAAGAATCGGACAACGAATGAGCAGGATCGGTTGAGACGACCAGAGTAGGATGGCCATTATTTGCAAAATTTACAGCTAATGAAGCGGCACAACTCGTTTTTCCTACGCCTCCCTTGCCACCTAGCATGTAGTACTTACGTTGCGTCCCAGAAACCATTTCATCAAATCCTGCAACATCTTCCGCAGGAGCAGCCACTGATCTCACTGCCAACCAAATATACAAATGAAATATCCAGCTCGAATATGCTTGTATTTTTTAAGGAAAGTACAACAATGGCAATGAACTACTCATTGTCACAAAACACAAAGCATCATGGCATGACAAAAACTTCAATCATCACAATTACACTGCTTCTTGTAACAGTGCAGGAAAGAAAAGTGTATTGAATTTGAGGTTCAATCATTAGAGTGATTCTGAAAGCACTCAACTTTCAGTTCATGTTGTAGTTGTTCTCCAAGTATGGATTTGATACAATGAGACATGTCACCGACTCACCGTCATACCATTTCTAGAAACCTCATCATCTCAAACATGAAAATATCATTTCAAATACTTTCTTCTTCCTTAATTTACGCCTTAATAATGAAGTATCTCAGTTCAGCTCCAATATACATCACTTTTTGCCACAATTGCATAACCTACTATCACTCCATTGAACATAATTCTCTCTACATTACAGCATAAAACAAAACTTCACTCATCACAACTAATTCATGAATCAACTTCCACTTTCTGTTGTTATTAGGCTAATGAGCAGGGATTCAAATAGCGGTCCGTTTTCGCAATAGAGGTTCCATATAAAGGTAGTGGCACCGTCCGAAAACGTTTATGGGCAGTCTGCAATGA
Source organism: Hibiscus mutabilis (assembly GCA_019671005.1). NCBI lineage: Eukaryota > Viridiplantae > Streptophyta > Magnoliopsida > Malvales > Malvaceae > Hibiscus > Hibiscus mutabilis. The sequence goes on along the minus strand of CM033721.1, from coordinate 5,959,667 downwards.
CCGCAATAGCATTCGTTATATCCGCAACCAAAACACTGAGACCGAAAACGCGACCGCAATTTAAATCCCTGCTAATGAGTAAATCGTTTCCAGTAACTTACTAACTTTATATCTAATTAACAATTTCTCTACATCTAAACCAAACCACTCAATACAGAATCTATACATATACACAAAGTTCGATTCTCAAGTTCTTAATAGCAATCACAATACTTGTAAACTAAAACCACCCAATATAGCACTGATTAAAAGAAGTAAAAATGATTGTAAAAGAAGTAAAACAAAGTAAAGGAAGCACCTTGAAAAGAGTTGCAGGGTCGCTTTGGTTTGATGGAAAGTGAAGGAAAAGCTGAAGATAGGGGGAGAATTCTGGGTGAAAAAGAAGATGAAAATCCAAGTGCTACCATGGGATTTCTAGGAGACAATATCTTGTTGAAAGACAGGGAAAATGAAGTGAAGGGAGCATTCCAAGCTGCCATTTTTTTTCTTACCTTTTGTGTAGAAACAACCAACACTTGGATAGAATATTATCGTAATCAAGATGTGGCCCGATTCACCAATCCTTTGCCTTGTCCGGGTATTGGTCACTGAAGCGGGCGGGTCGACCCAAAATAACTTGCCCTTTTTTTCAACTTTCCTTTGACTAAAATTTCATTCCATTTAATTATAGGGAAAATTTTGATACATAGTAAATTTTAGATTATATGATTTTTGTTGGTTCAAAATTTAAAGATTTAGAGTAAAAATTTAGTTTTTAAGTTAAAGTTTAAGTATAGATTTTAGAGTTTTTATTTTTTTTTTAATTTATAAAGATTTTTATTTTTTTAAAAAATAATAGTCGCTAATTTTATTGAATAATAAAAACATAAAATTACAATAAGAACGTATAAAAATTAGAGTAGACTTTTTACATTAATTGATGGATTCTAAAATTATTGGAGAGTACAAACTAGCTACTAAAACATAAAATGGAACCATATACAAAAAGGATTAGAACCTAACCAAACAATTTAAAAAATGATATAAAAACAAACATTATTGTCGTTAGCAAAAGATAAGCATCAATACAAAAATATATATAACATGATAGCACGTTGACAAAATTAGTTCTACTCTAACTCAACCGCGAAATATGTCATTAAAAAGTCTTTTTTCTTCTTCTTATAAACAATATTTTACTATGAAAAATTCTTGAATTAATTAGTCACGAATTAACCATATGCATCCCTGTAAAATGATTAGAAAAATTAAATTTTCAAATGATAACAAATATTATTATAATGTCATTTTTTATTTCTCATACTTTTATATAATTTTTAAATATAAAAACTAAGAACCATCCTTTTAAGGACCAAAAATAGATTAATGGACTTTACCTCTCCACCATGATCATTTATTGAATAAACTTTTATAAAATATTTTTACTCACGTTATAGATTTGATTCCTTACAAATTTCCACAACTCAACCGTATATGATGCCGTCATAAAATATTTGACATTTTCGGAACTTTTTTCGTAATTCACTATAAACTTGAAAAACAAAGAGAAGATGTGTACGGACGAGATATCCGACAACACGAAAACAAGTGGTATCTTTACAGTTATTGTATGCCTGGAAATGGATTATCAAATATAACTAACCAAAGAAACCCCACTCCCTAACGTACAAATGAAATGGGAGATTAAGGTAGTATAACCATGACCTAATTAATCAAGCTTAACGGATCAAATCGGAAATTTATACGAAAAGACATGGCACCGGTTTCCGATAGATTGTGATTGTCAAACCGACGATGTTTGTGTTGCTGAATGTTGATGGTGCCACGACCCGCATAAGGATTTTCCACTTCTCTGGATGGAAATAGAATGCGGACAGACGATTGGACACGGATTTTCACTTCTTCTGAAATGTAATCATACCAAGATATGCAATTGAACGGCTGATTACGCCGGTAAAAATGAGGATGACTATACAGAGAGTCCATTCATCAAGACTGTAACCGCTTTTCAAAAGAGCTCCGCATCGAGTAATTAACCACACTCCGTAGTACCTGAAACGTAACATGACTCCTTCGGTAAATGAGGTTTTCATAGAAAAGAAACCGAAGAAACTTGCAATGAAAGCAACATCTAGCAGATTTTTCTAAGTTGTGCTATGGTTGTGCTCGATTTAGAAAATGATATAAGGTGTGCCTTGGGAATCCTATCGTCTCATTCAGGTTTTTCTAAGTTTCTCTAAGCTCAAAACAACATGCATAGAGGTTTTCTTGTTAAATCCGAACCCCAGATTCTGAATGAGCCCTGGCCTTATCTGGAGAAACCTCGAATTCATGCATTTATCATGGAAAACTATCTGTACGAATAAGTTCAAGTTGTTCTTAAGGGTCAATACAACGTACCTTTCGGCGTTCGATATCACAAAAGCTTCCAAAGCCCACTTGGGATAGCACAAATTAGATATCTTTTCCAAAACTTCATTATCTTGTGTCCGAGTGGCCACGAGAGTCAAAACAACCGGAACAAGAACCGACCACTGCAAGAAACAATACACATCAGCGAAAAGATAAATGACACTATAAATCGGTAAAAGACATTATTTTCCCACTCAATGTGGTTTAAACTTTGCTTACCAGTTGGGCAGGACCAGGTTGAAAGAAGATGGCAAATGCATAGCCTATACCGGTTACACAGTAAACTAGGCACAACAGGACAGTATAATTTTCCGCAAACGAAGATCTCGGATTTGTGAGGAAAAAGAACATAGAGAGATACACCACGGGCTTGATCACGGTATTAAAATGGTCAACTGTGTCTTTCGCCAAAAAGTAAGCCAAGCTGCTCATGCCAGATACACTCTCTCTCCAGTACTGTAATTTATCGAGCGAAAATGATCTCAAAGCGGCTATTTTGCATAGAAGGGCTGAAATCATTGAGAAACTTTATGGTAAGAAATTCGACATGCAATTTATGTGTCATTTGCGACTTTCATGGGAACAAATCGAAAGAGCATATACAAGTTCAAAGAAATCCTTCTAGCACAAGTAACAATTGTCCGACTTACAGACTGCAATTATGGTATAAGTATAACCAATGGCCCCGAAGTTCTCTTCACCCGTTTTAGCTATTGATCCTAAGCAGGCTCCGGCAAGCAGTAAGATCAGATAATCAGTTGCTTGTACTTTGGCTTCCCTCATTCGCTGCTTAGCAACCCTGAGATATCACGGAATTACGAAGGTGATTATTTGTCAAGTAAAAAAATAAATGAGAAGAAATTGAACTGTTTGCACCAAGGATGGTTAACTCGAGAGATCATAGATATTTATGTTGCAAAATTGTGGTTTTCATCATTGAACATTTAACTGAAGTAATCATAACGTATATAGTACTTACCTCCCGAGAAAGTATTTGTATTGTCCTAGTACACCCGGAGTTCTCCGCCTTGATAAGTCCTTAAACTTTAAAAAATTGTGACGTATGCTATCCCGATGTATCTCGACATTACTCCTGACATCTTGCCATAACTCTCCAGCAAAAGATCTTTCCTCTATTCCAGCATGAGAAGGACGTATCCCATTTGCAGGAACTGGACTTGCCGAGGGCGTAGCAATCCGAGCAGCAGTTTTCTGCAGATCCGGGGGCACTAGGTAGCCATTGTGAAGCATCCACCTAACTGGAAGCTCTTTATAGTTCACACCCGAGCCTTGACTTGGTTTTACTATACCCTCTAAAATGTCAATAAAGTGGTCCGGAGGGTTAACACGATCTGGGACATGGATCCCGAGGCCTGCAAAGTACTGTTCCGCTTTTTTTGCTGAACCATGGTAGACTGTAAGTCCCCCTTTTGCCAACAGGACTAGATCATCAAACATTTGGAACAAGGAGTAGCTGAACCGGAATTTTCAGCAATTAATACATAAAAAATACACTAAACTCGCAAGCCTTGGATTCTAAAATGAAATGTAGAGTTTGGATAAGAATTCGTTACCTCGGTTGATGAAGCACCATGCAGATGTTTACTCCTTCTAGAGCTTCATGTCGAAGTGCTCGAAGAAGCTGCAGAGAGGACGCACTGTCCAAACCAGAGGTCGGCTCATCCAAGATCAAAAGTGAAGGTTCCATGACCATTTCCAATCCGACATTCACTCGCTTCCTCTGGCCTCCGGAGATGCCTCGCTTCTCTATGGTCCCCACCAAGGAATCGCGCACCATCTGAAGCCCCAAAGACTCTATAACTCTTTCAACAACAAGAACTTTATCCGGTTTTGGTAAATGAGCAGGCAGTCTTCAACATGGTCCAGAAAGGAAACAAGAATTTATTTTTAATATGCACATGTTTCAAATGTATGTCCATATCGTAAAAACGGGTTTGAATATAGCATACCTGCACTTTGCATTAAACCATAGATTCTCTTCCACTGTCAAGTTCCCATGCACAATGTCATCTTGTGGCACATAACCTATTATTTTTCTATATGAGCGGATTGATTCGTTCTTTTCATTTATAAGAATCAAACCAGTCATCTTGCAACCTATAGCCTTCCCAGCCAGAGCAGAAATAAATGTCGTTTTCCCAGCACCGGAAGGTCCCATGACAGCAGTGATGCGACCGGGCTTAATTTTTCCGGTAACACACCTCAAAAGATGCTTATCTTTTCCTTTCAAAGTGAGTGTAAGGTCTTTGAAAGAGACCTCAATCGGAGGCCTTTTCCTCATTTCAGGATTGGTAGCCATAGAAACCGCTCCCGAGAATGTAAGATTCTTATTGTCTTGTTGCTGAGCTTTCTCTTTCTCGATTTGAGCGTATGCATACTTAAAAATCTGGCTGTGTGTATGAGGCTGTTTTCCCTTTGTAGTTTGACCTTCAGATTTTCTATCATTGCTACTGACATTAAATCCATCATAATTCTCAGGGTCGTTTTCAGTTTCATGCATCACTCGCATCGGATTGCCGGGTTCTATTGGTTGTCCTTTGGATGGTGCAGATGACGATAGAGACTCGCTTGAAGTACTCATATGTGCGGGAGCATACAAGTGTTCATCCATTTCTAACCTTGTTTGATCCAATATTTTAAGTTCCTCGCCGGGTGTGGCTTTTTTAAAAGAAAATCTCTGTGAAATATGAGTTTGTAGTCCACCTGCATGTTTCTTAGCAGCTTTCCACCTCTGCTGTGCTTTCGCCGTCTCCCTTGCACTTCTTGCTGCTGCTTCTCGGGTTTTGGCCAGTCGTCTTTCCCTCGTAGTGAGAACTTGGTCGGAACAGTTGTAGATAATCAAGAGCAAAGTAACAGTAGCAGCCTGCATAAGCAAAGGAGATTTCTTTTTTTACTTTCGGATGTTGGTTGTCTATGGAGCTATAAGCATACTTCCACAAGTATTCCCGATTATGGAAAATGATAAGGTTACAAAAATAAAAACCAGTGATTGAGTTATGTGGCTCCCGGAATAAAGCAAACAACTTACTATAAGCATAATTCCATAGGCCTGCAGATCTTGAGTTGATGTGTTTGATTTGCAAGAAGTCAGCTTGAAGCAGCCTGCAAGATCAATGAGGGTTAAACCAACAATCCAGACAACATTAAGCCTCAAGATATATTCCGAGAGCAGTCTGAACTCGGACATAGAAAATTAATGGTCTAAGTATAGGGCGTACGCGTTTCAGATGTAGAACCCGTCCTGCAGTAATGTCTGAAAAGGCACACAAAAAATACAATAGCAACAAGAAGGATGGATATGAAAGCAAGAGTTTCAGACGAGATAATTAAATACTTTCAAACAACAAATGTAGAAGAAAAGCAATACCCACTACTGCAAGGCTTTTCCTGTACCGTCGTTGGACAATATGACCCCGCTGAACAGAACACCTCGCTACTTGTACGAATATCAGCCCATATATTGGCTCCTCCACAGGTATGGTCCGGCTGTCCCGGAGGCAGCTGATAATTATATCTGAAATCATATCAAGAATCCTTTTTAATACGGGACTTTGTCACAACCATAGGCCATTCAACTTTTAACGAAATGTTTATAATTATATGAACTTACGGCTCACATAGGCCGGTTTGGGTATTCAGTGTTGCACTCGGACAATGGGAACCCAATGGACAAGCTTTGGAGGACAGCATCCAATGAAGCATGCACAAAAAGTACAGCAATAACGTGTTAAGGCGACACTAAAAGTTACAAGGCCATAAACTAACAAAAGATACATGATTGTTAGCGGTGTTAATGTCGAACACAGTTTGTTTTGAAGAATTCTTGGTAATGAACAAAAGATACAAGATTCTCAGAGACTTACAGATCATGCACGTAAGACCACGGGGGCAGAAAAATCCCGCACAACATGGTTGACAATCAGTAGTCCTAGAAGGAATGACCTTAGAATTTTCAACGTCGACCGGCTCATTCGGACCAACACTACAAGCCCATCCCGGCTCACAACCAGAAACCCATGAGGTCAAATTACAGTTCTTGTTAGGCCTCAAAGCATTGGGGTTTGAACTTTTGAAAAACGAATCAAAGTAGAATTTCGCCTCCGCTGCCGTGCACACACGCCTCATAATACTTCCTGTTCGACCAACAAACATGCAGCGCCATACAAAAATGTGAGAAAACATAACTCATAAGGCAATTCCATTAGACTCAGCTCCAAGTAAATCTCTAGTTACTGCAAAATCGAACTCGAAAAATACTATGAAACTATGTTACTCTGATACATCCAGAAACGGGTATAAGATATGATCCTCTAAGAACCCGTGTCTAACACCTAAACTCGAATCCAATATCATACCTTGTGTTTGCTGAATGCATGAAGCCAAGAAGTCCAAATTTGATGAAAAATTAAATGCTTTGTTCCACTCAGCTTCCCTGAAACATAAAGTCAGCTTCAAAGTTCAAACTCAAAACAAGATCCAATTCCATTGTACGCGCAACAAAACATTCATTTTTCTCATCAAGTTCCAGAACCTAAAGCAACATTAAACATGAAAACAATGAAAGCTCCAATCAAGGATTTAAATAGCCTCCGTTATGAACGCAATGCGACCGAAAACGACATTCCTCTTCAATTTCCTCATCAAATTCAGTTCAAGAACCAGAGAATCAACGGGGTACAACAATGGTGGGAACAAAAAAGGGAGAAAAACTCACGGGTCCTTCATGCAGAAGCTGGCTTGGTCCCTGATATCCTTGCTAAGAACTGTGGTGAGATTCGAAAGCCGGCTGTTAACACGAGCTGTAACATAGGGAAGAACAGCAGGGTTGTCCAGTTGATCATAATCGTTGACATCTTGACATTGTACCATGTTTACCAAGAAACTCAAAACCACAAAAACCCAGATTATAACTGACCAAAAGGTGCAAAATTTCAGCTTCTTAAACCCCATTTTGAGCATTTGAAAAGGAACCCAACAAAGAGACAATCTTTTGCTTTTCAATGAGGATAAATATGAATGCTTTCAGCTACATGAAACATGAGAATGAAAGGATACAAAGAGATGTAGGGAGCCAAGTTGTGGGATTTAAAGGTCAAAACTTTTTGTATCAAAAATGGAAACTTTCATTGCTATTCTTCAAATTGCTTACTGGTTCATTCATGTATAAGAAGAGAGCTGATAAAGGCCAAGGTGTTAACTGAGAAAGGCAAAAGGAAGGTGACGAAAAGTGGGACCCTTGTAAGAAGAGACCTTGTCTTAAGGACCTTTCTTCTTGTTTGCCGGCTTTTTGCTGACATGCTTGGTTGTGTAATGAAAATCTATATATTTTTTAGTGTTGGATTCTAAAATGTGTGTAACAGCAATAATTTCAGAACATGAACTTTTTAGAAATTACTGCATTTCTGGGTTATAAGAACTTAAGGGCCAGCCCATGTTTTTTTAACCTTATGTTTATCCTCAATGTCAACAATTTTGCTTTAAAATCTGAACTTGTTTTTTTTCCCTCAACATTTAATTCGAATATTATTATCTGAATTCAAAATATAAAAGATTTAGATAAAGTAGATTTAAATAACATGGTTTTGTTTCATCATTTAATTGAAATATAATTAATTAAAGTGGTCATATTAAATACAAGGATAAATTATATCAGATACTATTAATTTTTAATGTTGTATTGTTTATACCAATAAATTTTTAATTTGCTCAATTATAACATTAAAATTTGGTTTTGATTTTAATTTTAATTATACCGTTAGGTCATTAACTCGATAACAACTGTTGTCGATGTAGCCAAACGATGTGGTTTCGATGTGGATATTGATGCCTAAAACATCGTGGTTTTAGACATTAAACTTTAGGGTGTATCAATTTTGTCACTAAATTTTAAAACAATTGTATTTTGCCACTGAATATTTTGGACGCCGCTATCGGCCAATCGTTGCCCATCATCAATCACCATTCGCGACAAAATTAGTATTAAAAAATTACAAATTTAAAGACATAAAATGATAAAACACCTACAGTTTAAATGGTATATCATATAATTTAAGCTAAATACAATTTAAAGAATTTATTAATGATCCTGAGAAAATTGGAAAGTAGGGTTTTGCAGGCCGTCTTCTATGAAAGTGTGATACTCAAAGTTGAGAGGCATCTACGTATTTTAGGAAGTATTAATTGAAATGATAAAGTTATGTATAATATCATAAATACGATAAGGACACATAAGCGTACAATTGGTATCAAAATTTCCCATTTGTCAGGTTCAAAAGCAACAAGTAAAGATGTGTTGAGGAGAACATATTTTCTGCAATTTGTCTTGTTCATTTATGTTGCCAGCTTCATGACAATGATTAAAAGATTACCATATAATTTCGATCAAGAGCGGGCAAAGCTCATCTCGTTTAAAAAAATTTAATTTTATACTTAATCTATTTAATTTAAATCATAATTTCATAAATTAAACTCGATCTTGTTGATAGTAGAATTGTTTTTAAATTCCATAGGAAATAGTAATTAATTTGAGATACATGAATTGATGAGCATGACATGTTGTACCAACTTTTCTTATTGCCTTCAATGTTGGTTTGGACAACACATCCATGGAAGTACCTTTTATAATTAGTATTTTTGGTGAATAATTTATACAACATAATATATAAATTTGTACGCGGTTACGTTTTAGGTCCAAACGTTAGGGTTTTGGATACATTGGGAAGAAAGATATTTTTTTATAAAAAAGAAAAAGAAAAATGATGTGAATGATATGTGATTGTTATGTCAGTAATAAATCGTATTATCAACATACGTGGTTGTCATTTTATTTTTTTATTTCTGATTTAACTTTTGAGTGATCAAAACAAAAATTAAAAATTTGTTGATTAATTGAAATTTTTTAAATTTGAGTGACCAAAATAAGACTAAAAAATAATTGAGTGATTAAAAATCAATGGTGAATCATTAGAATTGTTTTTTATATGCATGTCTGTCTTATCGTTTTTATTAGGGGTGTGAGGCTATCACTCTCAATAATATCATTTTTAAGATTTGAACTTGCATCTTCTCTTTAAGAGTGCAATGTGTTTTGTCAATGTATCCAACACTTGTTGGTATTAAAATTGTTTTATATACACTTTTCGAATTACGATCAAGTAAAAGAATTGATGAGCATGACAATTTGCACAAAAGAATTGCCCCCCTGCCTAATTTATCTTATTTCTCCAAAAGATATTAATTTTACAATTTTACCCATTTATCAGGCTCGCTTTGAAATAATCAGTCTCTGGTATTCTTTTTTTATCACTTAGGACACAATCTCTTCGTCTTCTATCACTTTATTAGTTTAAATTTTTTCAAAATTACTTTTAAACTCATAAAATTCAATTTAAAACTTAAAATGTGCAAAACCTCAAATTACTTCGAACTACAATATTTATCATTTGATCAACATAAAATTAAGTATCCTGCCCTCCTTCTCCTTCTCTTTCTCCTTCTCCCACCATTGGTATTTGAAAGATGCACTATCATTGAAAAATCAAAGGAAATTTGGAACTATGAAATTTTTTGCAAAATAAAAGAAGTTTAGGGGTAATTTTATAATTTTAAAGAGATAGATGTCCGAACATTAAGTCGTTACGTTTTTAACGATATAGAGACCAACATATGAACAAATCAAAAGTTTAACGATTAAATTAAAAGTACAATATGATCACAATCCTCCTAGTGATTTTAGTAAAAAAAGTGTATATTGTTATTCTTAAAAATTCAGTTTAGACAATTTGTTTGTAAGTACGTGTCTTGTTAAAAGACTAAAAAATAAACAGATACTATAATAAGATCACATCAGAATCATCAAATTCGTATCATGTATTTTTTTTTTTTTTTGCATGCTAAAACAGCTTTATACCGACACAACTAGAAGTTAGAACGACCCTTTTTCCCCTGCTATTTTATTAAATTCTTATGTTTTCTTCTTCTTGTTTTTGGTTTTATAGATATATATGAAGAATTTAAAGCCCATGGTAATGGTTGCAAGCTACGTCAATGATTTCCAACTGCCAACTACCTTTAAATACTATACTTTTTCTTTTAAAAATATATTGAAAGATATGGTACACCAACGACTCGTTCTCCGTGATTTTTTTCACCTCAAAAATCCTTTCTTTCCAAGAAAGTGACACCCAAATCTTCATCTTTTTTACACTTTTCTTCCCCAAAACTCCCACAAATTAATGCTCTAATCTCATTTAGTTTTTCCTTGATTGTTTTTTTTTTTTGGATTGTTGTTGTTTACTCACTCAAAGCTCTTAATTCTGCCAAATGGGATTCTTGGTTGTTGAGCTACAACTCATCTGATTTTGCATTGACTTATTATTTGCTTTACATCATGGACACCTCGTTTCCATTTCCTTTAGCTTTTGCATTTCTGGGTTTCTCTTTTATATGGTGATGGCCTCTAAATTCTAGCTCTTTGTTGTTTGTCCTTTGTGTGTGTGTTGGAAACTGAAAACATTAGTAAAAAAGGTCAGTTCTTGCTTTGAAATTGTTCCATTTCTGTAGGAAAGTGTTTGAATTTATGCTTCTTTTAGTCTTTCACAGCTCAGAAATGTTGTTGAAAGTTCACATCTTTGTCAACATTTCTTGGTGGTGTAATAAAGATTTCCTTTTTGACTTATAAGTTATAACTCAATAGAATTATGGATTTCACATTGTTGAAGAAACAAAAAATATGGGTTTTGATAGTTTCTTTCAAAGATGAATTCTTTGGTCTGAGACATGTTGTGTAGTTTAGTTGTTGTTTGAGTTGATCATGTTGTTTTGTTTCATGTTATGGATATTTGTTGTTATGTTTGATAGTTTCCATTGATTAATTTGTGTTGATTTGCAGTGAGGGCCGCAATTAAGTGTTTTCATTTCTCTGGTAAAGAGAAGAATGGTAAACCGAAAACTACAAAGTCTGTTTCGGTTCGATCCTCCGAATTTGTTTCAATGTCGATGGATCATGAAATGAGGAGATCAGGGTCTGAGTTTAATTCTCAGAATGTCTCGGATATTAGCAGCATTGAGTCTTCGACCACGAAGAACTCCTTTGCTGCTTTGTCTCAAAGACAAAGTAATCTCAGAGAGTTCACATTCTTGGAGTTGAAGGATGCAACAAAGAACTTCAGCCGGTCCTTGATGATCGGAGAAGGCGGATTCGGCTGTGTGTATCGAGGTGTAATCCGAAGCACTGATGCTTCCAACAAGAAACTCGATATTGCTGTTAAACAACTCAGCAGAGGAGGATTGCAGGTGAACTTTCAGCTTCTCTAACACAATATGCAGTGTGATAGTATTTATTATATCAACACGATTTTCTCTAGTTCGCAAGTGAATCAGCAAATTTGGTATCATATCTATGCTGTTAGGATATAATTTACATGGAGGGGATATCGATAGTTTGTTCTACGGACTGAATTTCAATACTTCTTATGTTCCTTAAGATCTTGTTTACATGAATGAAGATAATACAATGATGTTTTTCTAAGGAAATACATAGAGTTTCATTTATCCGAACTGTATGAGATACTCTATGAATGCCCGGTTATCTCGTTAGCACATTCTTCCCTATGACATACCGGATTCGATTGTTGACACTATGAAGCATTTTACTGAGTTCAAAGGCCTCGGTATACTAGTGTAGTCGTACCGATGCCCTTTTTCCTAGAATTGAGCTAAACTGTTTCACCATAGACTAATGCATCTTGACTCTTCCGGTTTAAGATTGCGAACCTAATTTTTTACGTTTTTGGTGAGAATTGGTTTCAAAAAACCGAAAGCTCTGATGATTTAATAGGTTCCTATGATATGTTCGTTTACAGTGGCACAAAGAATGGGTGACTGAAGTTAATGTTTTAGGCGTAGTTGAACACCAAAATCTTGTCAAATTGTTGGGTTACTGTGCTTAGGATGATGAAAGAGGGATACAGAGGCTACTGATATATGAATACATGCCGAACCGGAGCATGCAGGATCACTCGGCGAGCCGGTTTCGTACTACTCTTCCTTGGGCCACAAGAATGAAAATCGCTCAGGATGCTGCTCGAGGCTTATCGTACCTCCACGAAGGAATGGATTTTCAGGTTTCTCAGTAGTTATATCATTACGGAAATTGGTAACTATGATGCTTCGTTTTGTAATCGGAACCCAAAGTCACCTCATTGTTACTTTTTGGTTTATGATTGCTACAGATCATCTTCAGAGATTTCAAGTCTTCAAACATACTCTTGGATGAGCACTGGAATGCAAAGCTCTCGGATTTCGGGTTGGCCAGACTGGGGCCTTCAGATGGATTAAGCCATGTTTCAACTGCGGTCGGTTCGAAGTTTACATAAACTATGTTACTCAGACTTTCTTATTAATCAAATATTTCTGGATTTTGTATTCCTTTGCCAACTACTTTGGTGCAAAATATTCATAGGCATGCTTGTTTTATGGAAATAGAGGTACCGATTTGTCCCGGTTTTGAGCAGGTTGTAGGAACCATTGGCTATGCAGCTCCTGAATACATTCAAACCGGCCGCCTCACGACAAAAAGCGATGTATGGAGCTATGGAGTTTTCCTTTATGAGCTCATAACTGGTAGGCGTCCATTGGATCGAAACCGCCCCAAGGGTGAAGAGAAACTCTTGGAATGGGTGAGGCCACACCTATCTGATAAGAAGAGGTTCGTGCTGATCTTGGACCCGAGGCTTGAAGGCAAGTATTCCCTCAAGTCTGCTCGTAAACTCGCACTGGTAGCCAACAAATGCTTGGCTCGGCAGGCAAAACAACGCCCTAAAATGAGCGAAGTTCTACAGATGGTGAATGAAATCATGGAAACTGAAGATATGGTAAGCCCTCAACCTGCTACAAAGAGTTCAATTCGGAAACACGCTTCTGAACCATCGAAAAGAGAGCGCTTGAAAAGAAGGTTCGTTGATCTGATAACCGGGGACAAAGGGTGTTTGGTTTGGCGAACATGGAGACGGAAGATAATGAGAACTACATAAACAGAACTCTTTAGTCTGAATTTTGTCGACATTCGTATATTCGAGTAAAAACAATTGTAAAGGTTTAACGGAGATAATCAACTACAGGTATTATGTACAGGCTGTGTTTTTGTAGGAAGTTTCGTATATAAAGTTTCTAATATATATATTAACATAATGCTAAATTAATCAAACAGGGGAAAGTTCTTGACAAAAGAAGCTTTAACAAAATCAAGAGAAAAGACATCAGATTCAGACATATCAGAGTTCATTTCTCTAACAAAATTCCAGAATTCACTCAAAAATTTGGAAATTGTAAAAAGTTCACAAAATGAGGAAATTAAAATTATCCATTTCTTAAATTCTCAATAATCTTGGTGAGTGCTGAGTATGTTCCAAAACTTGATGAAACTACTCCCACTGCAATGATTATGATACAAATTGCAGCCTGCAACAATAAAATGGAAAGATTATCAGCAAAATAAAGTATTTGTGCATCACATTCATGTTTGATAAATACCCGTGTACGAAACTCGTGCATGTGTTATACGAACGTACCTGAAAACGGCCTACTTTCCCCCTCAGGATGCTTAAATAACAAGCAGGAGGGAGTATCAAGGTCTGCAATGGAAGTAAATTATATAAAAAAGAACATTAGTCTTTAAGTTCTATGTTTATTTCAGCCAAGTAGCATCCATGATTAACAATGGCAGAAAGATAACTTACGACAAGCATCGTGAGTAAAGATCCTATCAGCGACAACACCAAGCCTACAATGAACAATGAAAAATCTCCGATTATAACCCGGAAATTTCAATGAAATTTCAAGAGGTTTTCGCTATTCGAAAATGCGAGGTGGGATGTAAAGGAGCTTACCGAAGAAGGGAACGCTGAGACCGACGAGCAGTGTTGACATCACCAGTAATGTCCGAATCACGATAGGGTAGATGTGAGACTTGAGATAGCGTGATGGTAACAATTCCTCAAGACTCATTGCTACTGGAGACAAGGTTAATGCATATGTTTGGTCTTATTAAGGCAAAACATCCATTACCCTCATATGTGTGTGTGTGTCAGTATCTCGTACTTACACTCGAGTTCGAGTAACATAGTTATAAAGAAAAAGGATATTTGGTAAATGGATTGACAATCTGCAAAAGAACAAAAATGTTTGTATATTAGTTTAACAGTAATGATCGACTATGTTATTCTCACTCTTCATTTTCCTTAAAGTACTTATGTCCAACATATTTGTAACTAAGATATATCAGCGTACCGTCGCCCAAACAGCGATCTTCGAAGCAATCAGATCTTTAGGCATGTTGAGTGTAAACTGTGACTCTGTTGCTTCTCCGAACATCTTGTACCCCATAACTGCAGTTCCAGCATACAACAGAGTACAGATTCCAAAACTGCAAGGAAAATTAAAACCAAAGATGACAATATTAGATACAATGCAACACATTGCACGATCAATTATTTGAGAGCAGCTGTGAACCGGCGAAAGGATCTGAGAAATAGTAACACCACAAAAAGATTCGATGAGCTTTAGTTTACCATGATAAGAGTACTGAAGAGAATTGAGCTGGTTCTGCCATTGAAGTGTATATATTCGGGAAAACAGCATGTCCCGAATAGCAGAAACCGTAGAGTCCGACAGCAACAGGAAGAGTAGCCAAATTCAGTGGTGTCCCTTTGTTGTGGAACCCAACTTGATCTACCAAGCCAACCCAAAACAAGCAAAGTACCACCAAGAATGATGCAACAACTCCACCGGCTGTAAAAACGGACACGGATTCCACTTAGACAACCTCAAACTATGTCACAGAAAGGTAGTGAAACTACCAATTTTACTACAGAACAGTTTGTTTTATCACCTGAGATGTAACTAAGGACACTGAGGTCTCTGAGCCAAACAGTAGGAAGAACGGCAAGGGTTGTCATCAAGCAGAATAAATGATGCGAGTTCAACTCGAATCCGCCCAAACTAAGATGTGCATTTGGGAATAAGGATGATAAATTGTCACCCTCTAGAATTATATAGTCAACACAAGAAGCCTACATTGAAGATTGTTAGAGCAAACTCACTGGTATAGTAAAGAATCAATGTTCAAAAGAATGTGTGATATGTCACATACATACATATGTACATACATATATAATACATAATTATTTAAGGAAAAGGCAGCTGTACTTACATATAACTCCACATACAAAATTATCTGCACCCACAGAAAAAGAAGCAATACCAAAATTAGATCAGTGGTCATACAGATTTTGTAAAGTTTGAACACGAGCATTTTGAGAAAATGAAGAATCAGAACAGTGTAGAGATTATGGCTTACCGAAAGGGTGATTCTACCGGTGGCACCAAATGCAGCTTGACCGATGTCCGGGTAAGTTTCGAGCTCAGGTGAGCTATCCAGACATTGGCGCAAAAGCAGGCCAGTGTAATAAGAAAGCACTGCAAATGTTAATAATATTATAAGCCCTAACCATCCTCCTTCTTTGGCTGCATATGGGGTGGAAAGGATTCCAACTCCACATAGCACATTAATCCCTGCACAAAAACCCACATTCAAATTACCAACAAAAATGTGAAAATTTTGCTTGTTTTTAACAAATATTAATCAACCATTTCTCTAATGATAACATTTTCTAATGATAACATTTTCTTGGTCATCAAACACAATCTCATTAACAAGTTGATATGCCATGTGCACCATGTGGCATGTTAGTCATGCCACCTCATCATATAGCTTTTTTTTTTCATTGGGAAATACATGGCATGTCCATGCATGACAACATTAGAGAGCAATGGACAGAATATGGCAATCATGGATCCAAAAATTAGAATAAAATATTTAACTAAACTATTATTAAGAAAAATCCTTAAATTACTTCTATTTCTTTTTCTTTTAATCATCGGTATCCGAGTCATTGGCCAACTAATCTAGATCGGGTTTTTGCAGAGGTCCAATATGAGAGTGACCCTCCCAATTCAGTTTTTTCCATTCATAAAATTACGATTCGAACACCTGACCTTACTTAAGAAACCTAACATCTCATCTCGTTGGACCAATTTATTAATTAGTAACTTCATTTCTTTAGTAGACTACAAGTATGATAGTGGATAAGGATATATAACAAATCTAAGGTGCGGGTTTCAAGCCATGTGATGTAAGGAGGGGTGGAGAGATGGTGACAATGGGATTTGTCTCTTTTAGTTTTTTAAATGATGTGTTGTGTTCCCACATATTTAGCCACATATCACTCGTTTTGGGTGTCTCCCCTTTCATTGCAAAGGCCAACAAAGATGTGGTAAGTGTTTATCGGTCGGATCGAACAAAAAATCAGATTAAAATATTACTTTATAATTGAATTAGAACGCTCAAAAAAAATAAATCGAGCGATCAAAATTACTCTTACAACTCTTGAATAAGTCTAATTGGTGGTTGTATTGTAACAACACTTAGATGACAAGTGAAGTGACCCCATAAAACAATTTGTACAGGTGAAACCAATTTGAAGGCACTTTTGCCGAATCTTAAATTTATTGAATACAACTATTTTTCGAAAAAAAATTGTATGGACTAACTGAAGTAAGTTACGGATTTGAAGTAAAACTAACCATTCATCACTGCTTGACCATAGGTACTCTGGCGACCGAGGGGAATTCCATGGGCATGGTCGACCTCGTATACTTTGTCGTCGAATCGTACCGATTGTTTCCTCGACGGTGGCGCAGTCACCAAAGAGTGCGTACTACGTTTATGCGGCTGTATTTCATCGTCTACCGACGGTGGTAGCAACGGTTTCCTCGCCGGTGCATTTAGTGTTTCTGGTGTAAATCTTCGGGTCAACGATGACCCGAGAAACGAACTCCCGAATCTTGACAGTGTAGGAGTGCCCAAGAACCCAATGGTGGGAGATGGTACACTACTATACAAATCAATAGACTGCCTGAACATGGAAAATTAACATAAAAGCATCAGCATTTCAAATTTTTATGTCGAATCTGTGTTGTCCAGGATTCAGATGCGAGTGCCGGAGGACCATACTCGAGCATTAATATTTAAAAACAGAGCACCTGTAACTTTGAGGCCATTGAGTGACCTGAGAACTGGGTTTGTTCTGCTGCAGATTTTCAGCTGAAGAAAAAGAACCATAAGAGCCATGTCCATCATCTTCTTCATGTCTGTTAAAGTCTAGTTTTTCCATGTCTTCTTCATCTTCGCTCTCGATGTAAAAACTCTGATCCGAAACCGAATCATTCATCCTGCAAATTCTTTAAAATCTCAACGCATTAACAATCGACGTCCACCAACATAACGAATGCTATTAGGAGTCAAAATCAAAAAATAACCAACTTAAATCATACCTTATATAGTAGTAATATTTTAATTCTTCTCTGTGATATGGCAAGTAGTTTTCACCTAAAAATGTCAATAAATCGGATAAGATTAAGTCATTTAGAAATTTGCTTGAATGAGGAAAACTGAATATTCCAAGGCAAAGGCAGGCCATATTTTTAAGGAATTGAATTTGAAATTTTCAAAAATATTAGTGAAGGCAAAAAAATTCTTGGTTTAGAGAATCAAACTCGGTTTTCTCGGCAACCAAACAGAAAAACCTTGAGTGCATTGAACAATAGAAATCTAAAAAAAATCGAACTTTTCCCAGGAAATTTCTGGGTTCAATCAAACAGAAACCATTGGCCTTACGGGAAAACCTGTGTCTTGATAAGAGAAAACATACATATATAATCATAAAAGCAAACCTTTTTCTTAACATCTGATACAAAAAGTGAATTGGGTTTTTTTCTGGAGATGAAGATCTGAATCAAGAACAAATATATAAGAAAGCAACCACACAGAAAATGAGATAGAAATAGATACAAGTTGTCTGCTAGGACTTAAACTGAGATATATATATATATATATATATATGATTTAAACCAAAATTATTTACATGAAAGATGAATAATTATTTTACGTGAATCATGAAGAACAGGCAGATTCATGAATCATGAGGCAGAAAGGCGTTTTTCCATTCTTGGTATTTGCATTAGAATGCAAAGCTGTAAAAAAAAATCTGCCATTCGGCTATATTTAAAATATAATATGATACGGGTATATTTTTTAAAATAATTAAAAATATATCAATATATGAATGCTCCTCGTGAAAAATGATGTTTATTTTAAAAAATTCGAGTTCAACTAACTTTATTTATAAAGTGTGTTTACGTTGTTAAATAATAAAATATATATATATAATATTACTTTATAATCACTTCAATATTATTAAAAATTAATAATAATATATAATATTTTAAATACGTCTGATAATCATCCGAAGCGGATAATTCGAGCAAAATCGAACATTTATCCATTAAAATTTAAATGGTAAATAAATTCTTATCTACTTATCATTTGTTTTGTCCAATTCTTTCTTCAACCCAAACATGGTGCCACATTACGGTGAGTAAGTTAAGGATAAGAAAGTGTTAAAAAAATAAAATAAATCTTATAAAAAAAATATCCATTAAAATTTAAATGGTAAATAAATTCTTATCTACTTGTCATTTTTTACATTCTCGTAAAATGTCACCAGCTAATTTTTATTATAGATTATCAGACGTATTATTTTAAACTGATTCTACTTAGAGGGAAGAGAAAATTTTAGGAGAAGAAAATATTCTTGTTGAGTTTTGAACTCAAAATTTAAGGGGATAGAACAAGTGAGCAGCTCTGACCAACCGGCCATCAACGCTTACTCCCGTAAAAGAATAAAGTAAAAGAAATTTGGTTTTCTCCTGTTATTATCTATTTTTTTGAATGCTTTGATTTAATCGTCAAATTATTATTTATGACACATTATATTATGAGTAAAACTTTGATACACAGGCTGTATAAAATTAATTTTACACAAGCCTGTGTATTTACACTATAAAAACTCAAATCCTAAATTCTTAACCTTAACTCTAAAAAATACACCCTAAATCCTAAATTCTAAATACTAACCTTAAATTCTAAACCCTACAACATGAACCCCTAAACCTTAAACCCTAAACTAAAACCCTAACCCCTAAAACTAAAAGACACGTGTAAACTAAAGTTTACACGGCCTATGTATCAAAGTTTTTTCCTTATATTATTATATAATATGTATCAATATTCACATTACAATTAATAATTTTATAACAATTCCTTTCAAAAAAATAATTTTATAACAGTTTTATTCACATAGGATATGATTATCATAAACTAATATAATTTGAGGATGATATTAGAAAGTACAAAAAATTGGGGTCAATTTCGAATTAGAGTTGTAATTTCAGTTTGAGGATAAAATTATAATTTTTAAAAGTTTGAGGATCAATTTAGAATAAAAACTATAGTTTGGGGATGTATAACATAATTAACTCTACTAATAATATTCATATAGCCTATAGGGATATTTTTTTTAACTGTATTGTATATTTTTATATCCTTAATAATTTATAACTCTATTTATATTTTTAATAATATCTTTTATAAAAAAGAATCTATCAATACTTTTATACATATATGCAATATCATCGTTAAATATCTTTCGAACGTCACCAGGAGTTTTATTTAATTGCTTTATATGTGTTCTCAAATAATATTTAGCATACGTGTAAAAAATCGGTTAAATCGAATTAATCATTTTTCAATTTATTCGATTTCAATGATTAATTTAGTTATATTTTGGTTTTGAAAATCCCAACTAAATAAAACAATTAATTTTATATGTTTAATTTATTCAATTTAAATATAAAATTAAATACCAAATGTTTAAATTTACAATGATAATGTTTGATTTTATAAATAAACCTTAAAAAAGTGAGAAGGAAAATAATAAATTTGGACTAATTGGCCTAGTCAGTTAATTCGGTTCGATTTAGAAGAAATTTGGTTTTATTATTTTGGCTTGACTTAAGGTGAAAGAAGCTTTTGAATTTTTTTTAAAAATCAATTAAGTCTTTGATTTTTTTGTACTCAATTAAGTCATTAAACCAATAAATAGAATCAATTATTTTTTGGGTCAATTTTGACCAATAAATCTTATCAATTTTTTTCTTTAAATATTATTGTCACATGATAAACTACAATTCTATCAAGTGTCATTTATAGATTTTTATTTATTTATAATTTTTAAGACTTTTAAAGATTTTTTAAATAAAATAAAATTTCTTAAAATGTTAAGTGATAACACTGTAACACAACGCGATGCATCAACTGATAAAATTGGTTAAATTTTTATTCGTAGGTGAATAATTTACTTGATCAAACCACATATTATCATCTATTTAATTTTATGTTTAAATTATTTTATTTTATGTAGAGACAAAAGAATGTGAACTATCAATAAAATTTTATTGGATAATCCATGAATGATTGAAACTCGATTGACTGAAATTTTGTTTTATCTTAAAATTATCTATTATTTAATTAAAGATAAAATGAATGATTTATACGTGATTTTTTATTAAATATTTTTACAATAATATTTTTAAAGTAAATATCAGAGTTCGATTTTCAATACATTTTTTATTACGTAGAGAGGTATATATTTTCAAGGCAAGCATTGATACTTGAACGCACACAAACCTACAAAAAAATAAAATAACATAA
This sequence comes from Hibiscus mutabilis, assembly GCA_019671005.1. Taxonomy (NCBI): domain Eukaryota; kingdom Viridiplantae; phylum Streptophyta; class Magnoliopsida; order Malvales; family Malvaceae; genus Hibiscus; species Hibiscus mutabilis. Next base: position 5,938,564 of record CM033721.1, on the reverse strand, counting down.
GTTTCCTTAACAAATCAGCCTATTAGTAAATCTCATTTTTAGTACATTTTTAATTACCAATAACAAATATAATTATAAAACATATTTTCACTGTAGAAGTAAAAACAATCAATAAAGTAGATTAAATCTTAACGCTTTTGATATTATTTTAGAGGAATAATAAAAGAAACAAATAAAATCGAAGAAAGAATCCGATATATAATTTTTAAAAAGAAAATAATTGTAAAATGTAATATTATATCACAAAGGAAAACACCATGTGCAGGTAATGTACATTAGAAGAGATCCAATCTAGGTGCAAAAAAAAATAATAATAATATAAAAAATCTCTATTTTTGTCCAATTTATATATAAAAGAGTAACTATTGTGAAAATTATGTCCACGTGTATTGAATTGTGAATTGGACCGACCAATAAGATAAGAATGCATGTTCAAAATCGATTTGGAAAATCAATCCCATAATTATATCAAAAGGGACAATATTTTTTAAATAATTTCATGTTCATTCAACATCAATTTGGACAAAACTATAAAAAAAAAAACGACACAGAGGAATTATGCAGCTTGTTATAGAAATATTATAATTCATATATCTATTTTTGCAAAAATTATTTTAAGCAAATGATATTTATAGGTGAAATAGTAATAATTAAATTGTTCAATGACCATTTTGAAACGATTAAATAGTTTAATGGACACTTTTAGTAATTAAATAGTGAGTTTACTGTTATGTAACAATTAAAAAGTTCAATGATTATTATGTAACATTTACAAATTTTAATGGTTATTCTGAAACAACTATTATATTATTTTAATCGCTAAATCAGCCTGTTGTAAGGCTGTTAACGATATCTAATAATTCAGTGTACATTTTGTAACAAAAATCAAAATTTAATGTTTATTTTGAATTTTTTAAAAGTTTAGTGACCAGAATGATATTTTAAAATAGTTTAATGATTGTTTGTGAACTTTATCCTAAAATTCATTACCATCAATGAAATGTATTTTTATTTTTTTTCTCATTTTAATTAGTGTCAAATTAACTCGTAACACTTATTATTTAAGGACATTATACAATACTAGACTTGCTATTTAAGGACATTATACAATACTTGAATATGTTACGCTCACAATGTGAGTAAAAAATTATTATATATAGTTTACATCAAAAGAAAATAGAATAATTGGTAGTTTTTATCAAAATTTAAATTTTAAATAGATAGAATTAAACGAGTAATAAATTTTATAATTGTAAAATTTTCAATCATACTATCACGTTATCAAAACTAACTCATCATCATTTACATGACAAATTAATTGACAATAACAATTATTGCAGAAACAAATAGTGACAACATGCATAAAATTTAAAGACTATCGGCCAACAACAATTGAAGAACGAGATTGATATAATTAAAAAATTTAAGGACTAAATTAATAAAATTAAAAAGAGACAAAAATTCTGAATTTGAAAGATTATCAGAACTAAATTTATGCAACTAAAAAAAACAACATTTAGATTAGAGATTACTACATAAACAAAATTACCTTTTAAGCCTTAAAATAGTAAATCAATAAACAAAACATGGTTTCTTTTAAAAGTATATCAAATAATAATCCATGTTTTCTTTATAAAAAATAATAATTGAAATTATTGCAGCTTGACCATGTCTCTCTCACTTGAATTCTCCAGGAAACAACTTGTCTGATTCTTTTTTGTTCTTGGTACTTGTTTATTTTTTGTCCCCTTTTACATTGGATCCATGATTAAACAACTTATCTGGTTTTGCCTTTTCTCCAATTATGGATGTTGATGCTGCATGCATGATTACCATGGCAAGTGCTGGCGATGACCATTTCACCTACTCAGGCCAACAACTCATCCAAGCTATCCTTTCTCCTTTGTAAACAATGTGATGAGGACGGGATCCGAGTATTCCCGCAATGACTCGGATGGCGGCCGAAAACATCTATGAACTATCACGCAGCGTAGGGAAGCTAACTCCGTCTTTTAGATGGCTCGTTGACGTTGGACAGAACCATTTCAGTGCGTTGGGACCCAATACCTGATTAAGAGGTCGATAAATAAGGAAAGACGACGTTCGGAAAATAAAGAGAGAGAGGGAGGGAGGAGTACCGAGGTAATGTTTTTGTAAACACTGAAATTGAATGGATGGCGATAGCTCAGCCCAGATTTCTTCGCCAACCATGTGGCTCGTATTCCTTCGTAATACTGGCAAAATGGTAATTTGAAGGTGGTTATGGAGGGGTAAATTCAAGCCGTGGAACTAACTGCGACTCGGTCGATGGTGTACCTCTATGGTTGTCATATTGTGAGTTATAAGGTAGATATGCCAGCCTAAGAGAGTCCCGAATGTTACTGATAGCGCAAGCGTCATTAATCCGCAAGCAACCTACAACACATTCTGAGAATTTATCGAATAGCTTATAAACTCTCATACACATTCTGAGTATCCAACACTCACTCCCGAGTCCCGAGACCAGATAGCATAGATTTACTTCATACTCAGACACACACGTGATAACTGGTGACAGTGGCGAGAAATTGAGCTCAACTTATGCACTTGATAAACGATATCAGCAGTAACTACAATAAATTGCAGATGCACATACTTAACTACAACTTACATAAAAAAATTTGAGGGGAGTTGTTCCACTGTTATTCCAGTCCTTCTGACGGGTACAGCAAATTACGATTACCTATGAATGACATGTTTTACATTATAACTCGGGGAAACATCGAAAGTTAAAAGAAAAAGAAACAAGACAAGGAGCAAGGATACATACCGTCGAGTGGATGCTACCAATGGTAGCATAAAGTATAAGATCGAAAAAAGCTTTATAGTTCCAATAGCCAACACAATTATTTATCCACAGACAATGATGATCCTGCGTTCGATTTAGCATTAGAAACCATTATGGAAAACTTCATGGTCAAAGAAAAATTATTCACTTATATAGAAATCGCTTAAAGATTATATGTCCTACCATCCTTAGTATGCATCTTTTGCAAACCCGGCAATGATGAGTCCTCGGGGGCTTATACGCAGTACACTTGTCACAGTATTTCGACTGTAGAACCTAAATCATCCGTTACAGAAGTCAAATCACACAATGAGTTTGTTTGTTATGGCGGAAAACAATCCTCAAAGGACGGTCTTTTGGCCCATAAAATGAAGAACACATCAACAGTATTTCGATTCTAAAACCTGCATCATCCGTTACCGAAGTCATATTACATAATGTAAGTTTGTTAAGGTGATACATGATCCTCCATCGATACAAAACAAGTCGCTCTTTCCCTTCCAACACCGAGGCTCTTTTTCTCGATAAAGAGATACACTTCGCAACAGACACGACATAAATCATAAAGGTATAAATGAACAGAGCATTTGATAAATTGTTCATATTACGTTCGTTTATGTTTGTTTATTAAGCTAAATAAATGAGTATAAACAAAATTTGTATGTTCATTTAATAAACGAATGAACACGAGCAGAGGAGTGTTCAGTTCGTTTATGTTCAGGAACAAGTTAGTTTATGTACTCCTTTATAAGCTCATTTATCCCGGTTCTCTTTTATTTTTTTTCAATTACATTTAAATGATAACCTTCAAAATTAGTCTTAGTTTGTTAAGGGCCAATACAGATTCAATCAAGAAAAAGAAACCCTTATTTTCCAGAATTTTCAATAAAAAAGAGTAAAAAACCCAGAATTTCATTTCATTTCCTTCCATTCCGGTTCCCTCATCTTCCTATTCTATAAGGAAAACCCAAATAACACCAAAACTAAACCAGGCAAAAAATTCAAAACTTCCCCCCGAAATACCATTGATTCAATGCATAATTTTAAAAAGAAACAGGGAAAAATCTTACATTTTTCTTTGGGTCTTGATCCGATGCAAAAGAACTAGCTTCAACATCAGGAATATAAGACAAGGGAACACGGCCTGGGTCGGTAAGAACACCGACGAGGAAAGACAGGAGACAAAGAGAAGCCACGAAACTGAAGATTGCGTTGTTTAAAGACCCGGCGGAGGTCTGCAAACCGACCCAGTCTTCGATGAAAACGAAAACCGTGATGTAATAAACGAAGCCCATCAGGAAAAACGCGGAAAAGACTGGAATCGAGAGGATTTTTTTCAACTTCATTTTTGGAGATTTGTTGTTCGAGAAGAACAGAGCTTAGAGAACAATAATTTCGTAAATTAATTTTGTCAAGACGGGTCGGACCCACTTAATCGGTTTTGGGCTGCTAGAAGTGTGTGGTCCAATGTCTGGCCTTTGTAGTTAACCCATTCTTCAAGGTTGTCAAATCTTATGGTAGGTGTTCCACGTTAGCTTAACTATAAAATAAGTGTTCGAATTATACTTCTTTTTATAATATATGTCTAATATTTTTTAGATAAAATAATTATTTAACTTTTGTATTGATATTATTTTAGTTGTTTGATCATTTTAAAAAATTATTATCTAATAAAAATATGACATGTGGTCTAATTTTTTTAAAAAACTTTAATTATTTTATTAAAAACTCTTAAAATTTTAAACTCTCTAAATCTCTCCATTCCGATCACCGTTCACCTCAATTTTCTTTGGACTCCCATAACTGAAAACTACTCCCTCGTGCAATCTAAAAGCGTTGAATGAACAATCCATTACACTGCCAACGAACGACCAACAATAAGGAAAAAAAGTCGATTGAGTTTCTGACCGACGACTAAGGGTAAGGATGTTGGTGAGTGAGATAAGATTTGAGGGTTTGTTTGAAAAAAATTAGATTTTTTTATAAAAAAATTCAAAAATTATAAAAAAATGAAAGTCAGACTACATGTCTCATTATAATTGGATGGTAAATTATTTATAACAATCATTAACAGTCAGACACATGATTATGATATAAAACGTTAGACACTTGTTTCGTCCAAAAATCTTTAAATATCTATTACAAAATAAAAGTTAACAATTACTTTATAGTTAAGTCTTCGAGTTTATATATTTTCCCAACTTAACGTTTAATATGTGAAAATCTATATAACGACAATGATTAATATGTCAAGGAGTTTTATTAAGTCTTTCTTTTTAATAATGAATATTGTAGATCTTTTTATGTTCTTGTAGTATTTTTGTTTTTATAAATATATTTTTTAAAAATTAAATTTGGCGTTGACTTTATTGATGACGTTTATTTAATTATTTTATTAACTTTTTTTTATTGAACACTTAAATTATTTTTATCATATTAATATATGCTCGTTACCAATTTAAATAGTACGTACTTAAATTATGATAAAATCAACTAGGAACGTATCGTCATCGTTACTAATTTTTTTCCGTAACCTCAAGTTTTCCATGGAATGGAGCAGAGGAAACCATGTCAATGACATTCAAATTTAGTCTAACAACTATTTCTTTATTTGTGAGATTATTTCTCATTTGCAATGATTTTGGTTTTCGGTTAGATAGATGAGGATTTCTTCATTCAAGCTGACTAAAGATTTTAGATGTTCCTTTCCATATTTACAACCTCTTCCAGTCGTGTTCGAATGAGATGAAAATCGTATGTCCCTATATATATGCCCTTTATTATGTCCCTCGCCCTAAAAAAATAAGGTTTAATGTTTATGGTTATGATTTAAGTTTAGGGTTTAGAATTTAGGAAATTAGGGGTAGTGTATTTTTTAGGGCTTAATATTTAGGTTTTAAGATTTAGAATTTAAAGTTATGACTGAGAATTCAATTTTTAGCGTTGGGGCATGAAAATGGGCACCAAAAAAGGCCAGAGGGTTTTTGTTTGTTCGGAATAGAGACCCTCAACCCTTTCCGGTGTCCTATTTATGCCCCACACTAAAAAATTAAATTTAGAGTTAGGTTTAAGGTTAGAGTTTATGATTAAGGTTTAGGAGATTAGGATAGAATATATTTTCTGAAGTTTGAGTTTACGATTAAAAAATTAACTTCTGCTCAAATATAAGGATCAAAACTTAGACATGTGATATAAGATTGTAAAGATCTTTGTATTATAGCATAGAGTACATTTCAATCTTTATACTTTTATTATTTCTAGGTGATCCGGGTTCGAACAACTTATTTGCATGGTATGTGCTATTAAAGAGCTAAGATTAATGAATAAAAAAATTATTTTATAATAAAAATTCACATAATACAAATAAGAAACAATTATATAAACAAATGTTGAATGCAATAGTAAAGCTATTAACCTCGAACATGATCCAAAAATAGACACGAAGGATTAAAAGGATAAAGTTTAGAACCCTGTTAAGATTAAGGTTAATATGCCATTATTAGGGATTTAAATAACGTTACGACCGTGTTTTTGGTCCTAATTTTTTACTGCGTTTGCGGATAATAACGGATGTATTGTGGTTTTGCGGATCGTTATTTTTTAAAATAACAATCTTGGATGGTGCCGCTACCGCTATTTGAATATTTGGCCATGATTTCATCGTACACTTTGAGGTTGTTTTTTCCCCAGATTGAGTGGGAGCTGTTTGAAGATAGGAATGATTCAAATCACACTTTCCTTTTCCCCATCGTCAAAACTGACATTATAGCTTTCGTCACTAAATGCCCCCTCCACTTCACATCACAGAGCTTCAAGCTTCTTCCTCAAATGGAGAAAGAAAATTTCCCAGTTAAATTTTCTCAGCTACCAAACAACAACAAAGTCCATCAAAACGATCGTTTACTTACCCCCATGACGTGTGTCTCCAAGTATAATCATGTGCTATATTGAAAGATGATGCAAAATGCAGATTTGCCCGGGTTCGAGCAGCGTAGATTGCACTGTGTGTATGCATTTTCAAAAAGCCAAGGATAAAAAACAGATATTACCGTGTAATCACACTGAAATATAAAAAAATATGTCAATTCTCATTTTTTGCTGACTTAAAGCTAATGCTGTGTGTATACTTTGTTTTTTCTTGTGTTTTGCATGTGGGACGTTTCAGCCAAGAAAAACCTGATTATTATATATGTCCTGAAATAACTCGCAGACATGGAGTGCTGTGTTATTTTATTGTTGTCTTTTTGTATGTCCTAAGCTCTTTATGTGCACATATGGGGGACAACTAGTTTTTATTGCAGATTCCTTAAATGATTAGAAGAAAAACCAAACCTGCAGGAGAGGAACTGGTTCCATGGAAACCCCCTCCATCTGAAATCCATTGAAAACTTAAAGAAATTATGAACAGATTAGAGAAAGAAACCCTAAATTCCCTAAACCCTAAGAAGGGTAAGAACAAAGACAAGAAGCTGGTGTTGTAATGAGATGGAATTAAAATCTCATCAAACCTTAATTTCTTCAAATTTGAAACAGCCCCCATATGTTTGATATAATTGCAAACATCTCACGTCGTCGTCGTCGTCATCATGTTCTCTGCAAAAAGAAACAGCAGTACTTGACTGGTTAATTCAGCTTCTCCAGATACATACGTTTCCATATGTGTGTGTATATATATATAAAGAGGGTATTAAGGTTGAGAAGTACCCTTTATGGATGCCAAAAAAGCTGTGAAAATTTCAAGATCTATGGAGATTTTCACAAGGTTTTGAGCTGTGAAAGTCATTAATGGCCAATGCAGCATCATCAAGATTCTCATGTTTCAAAAATAAAAGCTATGGCCACACAGCTGAATACTGCATGTGAATCTTGAGGATGCTGCTTCAGCCAAAAATGACTGATGAATCTGCAACCAAATGTGAAATTTGCAGGGAAAAATATTTATCTGGACTTCTACAAGCATATGATACCATGGGATTCGGCGAATGGATCGATGCCCCGGAGACAAAATAGAATCGGGAACTTAATTCAGTTGATTCATACAATGGGTCCAGTGAACCTGGATTTCGATGATAAAAACCTAAAACATTCTCTCACTCCCCAAACAAAGAAAAGCCCTAAGCACATTAAGAAAAAAATGTGTTGAGAAATTGAAAAGGAAAGGATTAAACATTATGGAGTGTTTGGGGGAAGGGAAAATGTTCAAAGAAGTCCTAAGAAAGGGGGGAAAGAAGAAGAAATTTATGAGATAAGTCAAGATCTAGGCAAGTTAAGCCATAGAAAAGAAACATAAGAGGGACAGAAAAGAGGTGGGTGAAGGAAATGAGATAGTTTGAGGGTGCTTATATACACATCACATTTCCAAAAGAGATTTTCAAGTGACTTGCATATGCATGGAAGTTCTATGCTCCCTCTATTCTTATGGAGTAGAAATCGTTTAACCCTTTTCGGTATCTTTACTTATGTTTCAATCATTAAAAAAACTAAGTTTAAGGTTTAAAATTAGGGTTTGAGATTATAATTTAAGGTTAGTGTTTAAAGTATTATTTGAGATTTGATTTTTTAGTATTAAGATACAAAAAGGAGTAAACAATTTTTGTCTAAGCTTAAGTTACATTTTACTTATGATATGATAGACTTAGTTCATATATAGTGTGGAATATTTTTTTAAGGAAAGGAAATGAATTTTTTTTTGGGATCGCACTCATGATCTAATGTCAATCAAGACTTGAGTAGTGTCATTGGGTGGTACACCACAATTTTTAGCATAGTTTTAATAAGGTTAGTGAGTTGAATTAATGCTTAATATCATTGGCACATCTAAAAATTTAATAATAGAATCTAATTTTTTCTCAAATATGAATATGCAGATTTTTTCCATTTACACACTAAACTAATTTCTTTTAAAAAAAATAACATTGACCTAAACTTGATTTCTCAAAAATGAGTATGCAGATACTTCCCATGAGGACTTTAAACATTGACCGGTATTTTTTATAAATTACTATTAATGGAAAAAAGAAAAGAATCTCCATAGCAGACAAAAATATTAAATTGTATCAAATTAAAATATATGAACTAAATCCCAAAATTGAATAGTAAATGATAAAATCTATGAATATTTACGTCTAGTTGAAGCATGTGAGCAAAAAAAGTTGAAAACACATAAAAAAGAAGAGAAACAGGAAAAAGTGACAAAATAGAAAGAAAATAAAATTAAAAAAAAAAGGAGATGAAATATTTACGAGTATACAAAACATATTTAGTATGCTTCTAATGCAAAGATGTATCAAATACGTGATACGTTTTTAAATTGAAATACATGTGCTTCATAGTCTGTAACTTCACCTGAATTATCTGATGATGATACAAACTCCACTAGCCTTTGTCTCATTGTCATTGTCCAGTCGATTATCCTATTAATCTTTATCCAAAACATTACACCATCGTGTACACATCGTTGAATCAGCACAGATTGTAGATTCAAATATTCGAATTTGATCTGTTGTTTATGATTGATATTTAACGATTAATATCCTAATTCGCCCAAATTTTCGAGTGTAGATCAACATAGAAGAATCGTATATTATTTTTTTCTTGAATATTATCGTGTGACTCATTAAAATATTTTTAAACTTATGTTGGAAAAAAATAATACAATACAATAACATAACGAGAACCAAATATCCAAAGACTCTAAGAAGAAAAACAAAACAACAATATAATAACACACAGTAACGCCAACCATACCATATATATAAGGCATAAAGCCAAAAAAATGTCCATAATGTTTGATTGAATAATCACTTTAGTTCATTTTTTTTTTTTTTTTGCAATTCAGCCTTCAATGTTTCATTAGGGTCAAAATAACTCATTTGCGGATGAAAAATGTCAGTAAAAGGCTTGAAATGGCAGAAAAACATATATTGGCAGTGCTCGCTGACATGACAATATCATATAGACAAATGTGTTGACTTGAAAAAACGTTACATCAATCAAAAAATATTTTTATAAAATATAAAATAGTTTTTCTGTTGACTTATCATTCTGTCAAGTCATTTCAAACTGTTTATCGTTAGTTTTCTACTACTTTTTATCCGCAAAAAAATTATTTTAACCCAAAATAAAACGTTAAAACTTAATTTCTAAAAAATCAAAATCAAAATAATTATTCAGTTAAATGTTAGAGTATTTTTTGACTTAATGCCTATATATAATTATTGAAGAGTTCAGTCTTCACGTAGGATTATTGTTGTCCTATGAATCCAAACACAAACGATTCATAAATTTAGCCTGACTGATGGATTCCAAGACTAACAGTTTGCGGACAACATAAATAAATCAGTGATTTGGTTGGTTTTGATTTAATTTTTGAGATAAATTTGTCAGTGATGTGTGAGACGTAAAGCCGAAGATATTCCTTGAGAAATATTATTAATAGTGATGGCAACGGGGCAGGGTAAATTTTTCGTCGCTCCGAATGTAATTTTGATCTATAAATTTTTAAATATGATTTTGTCTTGTTCTGGATATAAATATTAGTTTATTTATTTTGTTTTGATCTAATATATCAATTTATAAATTTGATTTCGATCTGTCTTGACTTAAAAATTTAAAAATTATTAATATTCATCAACGATAAATGTTAAATCCAACCAAATTATCATTACAGTCACAAATATATAAGTTTCAATGTACTTTAAACCTATATAAAAAATAAAATAAAACTAATTAAATTACCCACATGAACAAATACATATTTAAAAGAATAACTCGCCCATTGACCGTCAGAATAAATATGTTAAAACTCGAACAATATCTAATAAAAATTTACGATAAGCGCAAACTAAAAAAATAAAAAATAGCTTAAACCCCCTCCTCAAAGTGTTTATATATAATGGTATTTTCATAAATATGATAAAAACATAAATATATAATTAAAAATACATTGGCCGGGGAATTTCATTATTATACCCGAACGCACCATGTCCCGACTCAATGCTTTTTAAAATTCACCCCGCCCCGGTCCACGAAATTCAAAAAAAAATTTAATTGGGTCGGATTGAGGCACATCGGATCAGGTTGAGATCTGGTACATTTGCCATCCCTACTTGAGATGGATAGAGGGATACAAGAGACTGTAGTATTTTTTTTAAAAAAAATCAAATTTAAACTACATATTGCGATACCACAATAAAATATTTATATAACTTTAATTTATATTTTTAACAGTAAATTTATTTTTGTAATTTAAAATCTCTAAACTTTTTATTTTATACGATTTTATTCTTCAACAAAAACTCTTTATAAATTTTTTCTCTTATCGATTTCTTAACTCTTTTAAATTCCCATCAACAATTTGTCCTCGTATTTCCTTCTTTAAAAATAATATTATAAATATATTTTTATAATTTTAGATGTTATTTGATTTATTAAAAAGTATTATATATCTTATTTACATATGTAAAAAAAAATAAACATATATTTTATATAATTAGAGAAAAATATTTAAATTAGAGTTAATCTGTATCATAATATTATAAATAATTAAAACTGGTTTTGTAATTTTTAAAAATTTAGTTTTGGATCAGTCGATTCACAACATTGAGATGTTTCTCTTTTGCCTTTCCCTGAAATTCTGCTTGTCTAGTTGGTTGTGCTTTTGCTTTGGAACTGTGTTTTTGTTCTTTGTTCGTTTCTTCCCCGAATATGAGTATTTTTTTCCTTCATTTAGGCTTAGAAAGATTTTTAATAAGGCACACATTTGGGTTTAGGCATTCTATGATTAATTAATAAAATTATATTTTGCCGAGCAAAAAAAAAAAAAACTGGTTTTGAAGAGAAACTGGAACAACTCAACTCGAAAAATGTTAAATAAGGCGTGAATCATAAATTAAGACTCGTCAACTCGTCTAACTCAAAAAATTTTATTCAACTAGATTCTATCGAATACCCGCCCCAAGCCTCTGATATAAAATCTAATATATGTCCCTGAGAGCCCCAACAAATCTATATAGATTTCATTTATATTTTGTAATGCTTAATTATTTTTGGCTCCTCAACCTTAACAAATGGTCGAGTGTTCTTCAAGAGCCCAACTTCATTTTAACCCTTTAAAAATTAATGATTCAATTCCGACTCTTCAAAGAACTTTTTTTTACTTTGCCCCTGTATAGATGATTTTTTTTATAACATGTATTGCTGAAATCTAAAAAAAAATTGAGAAGTTGGGTCTAATAATTCTTTTAACATAATTAAAATTATTTTTTATCAAGTAGAGAGATAATTATATTCTTAAGACAAATGTCGAGATTCGAACTCATACAAAACGATAACATAAATTATCTGAGTTATGTTTCGGGTTTGATTTCACATAAACAATCCATCCAATTTGACATTTACCAAGTGTTTTATTGATTTATTCTAGATATGATTTGCTTTACATATGTTGTTGAGCTATTAGATTAAAGTTGCATGATGAGTCATTATGGCATTTTTAAGCTATTAGACTAACATCATCCATAAAGGAATGCATTTTGCATAATGACTCATCATTCTTAAATTTAAGGACTTCAATAACAAAATTAAATAGGTTAACACATTTATTTTTTATGGAATAATAAATACATTTTTAAAAATTAATGTATTCAAAATGATACTTGTCAAATTTTAAATTCATGTGTACATTTTGACAAATTTCTTTTGTTTTCTAAAAGCTACTTCAATGATTAATCATTTATATTTTGTTGGTTCATATAAAGAGTAGATGTTAATTATAAGTTTTGAAATTTCTCTATAATAGAAAATCTTCTATCTTTTTTGGTACCTCTATTTATGCTCCCTACACTAAAAAATATGTTTAGGGTTTAGGGTTTAAGGTTAGGGCTTATGGTTAGGGTATAGGAAATTAGGGGCAGTGTGTATTTTTAGGGGTAGGTTTTGGATTTAAAATTTAAAGTTGGGGCTTAGAATTTAATTTTTAGTAGTTTTTAGTGTTGGGGCATAAAAATGAGCACCTAAAGAGTAGATAATTTTTGCTCATTGCTCTATGCCCAGGACAAGAATCAAACCCCCAATCATTGGTTAAGATATAACAGAGAATTATCATTTCACATAAACCTTATGGTTTAAAATTTTGACAACTTTAATGGCTTATATAAACATCCAATAAATCTTTTGTACAATTCACTAAAAGTTTCCATAAGCACCTTAGTTTTATGGTTTAGGAATTTAGTTTAGGGTGTATGATTTAGGGTTTAGATGTATGAATTTTGAATTTAGGGATCATGAATGAAATTCACAATTTAGGGTTTATAGATTAAAACCTAAATCCTCACTATATTACCCTACAAACTAAACCCTAACCCCTAGATTCTAACCACTATCCCTAAATTCTAAATCCCTACCCCTAAACCCTAAACTAAGTCCATAAACCCTAAAATTAAGGCACTTGTGGTATAGTGGTCTTACTCCCTAAATTTAGGATTTCTTAACTCTTTTAGTTTCCACAAGTGCCTTAATTTTAGGGTTTATGGACTTAGTTTAGGGTTTAGGGGTTTAGGGATAGGGATTTAGAATTTAGGGATAGTTGTTAGAATTTAGGGGTTAGGGTATATATATAAGATCCTATTACACAATGTAAAACTTGAAAGTTTTATACATCTTTGGGCCGTTGGATTAAGGTAAATGGATGAATGAGATTAACAATATAAAATGTAAAGATTTTCATTTAGAAAAAATATAAGAAAATAATCTTAGTCATTTATTACTCTCATCCAACGGTCCAAAAAAGATTTTCACCCATTTCACATATCCAATGGTCATGAATTAGTGTAATGAGTTTTACACCCTTTTATACAGTTAGATTAAAGTAAATGAATGATTGAAATTAACAGTTACAAATGTAGAGATTATCACAAGAAAAAATAAGTGTTTAATATCATTCACCCATTTCACATATCTAACGGTTTAAAAAAATATGTTAAAATAATTAAATTTTAAACAGTGTAAATGAATCCTAATACATATATACTCAAATTCAAACCTTCTAAATAATGTAACAATAACATTATTATTTGAACTAATGCTTGATATTGCTCCTTCAATCACACGAAAATAGTCATGTGAAAAATGTTAATCACTTATGTATGTGATTTATTCAAAAACAATTAAAAAATTTAAACATATTATAAAATCGAAAAAATTACGTAACATAAGTTCATATTTCACTAGGTATCTTCAGCTTTTAGAATAAATAATTGATGCGAGATATATGAAGATAAAGTTGAGTAGGGCTTTTCTGCTCTACTTATGGCCAGCAACCTAGTACTATATTTTATTACATTTATTTAACTTTACCTACTTTTTTTTCTCTTTTCGATAGATTTTATAATATTTTATAAAGGAAAATACATAATGCTGACTTTGAAAATATTTGATTTTTACGAGCGTTTAATTTTAGGGATTAGTTATTTAGTTTAGGGTTTATAGTTTAGAGGTTTAAAATTTAGGTTATGTAATTTGAATTTAGTGTTTATAAATAGGGTTTAGTGTTTAGAGGTTAGGGTTTAGATTTTAAGGTAATATGTTAGGGATTTAGGTTTTTACCTATACCTTTAAATTCTAATCCTAAACTCTAAATTCAAACTACAGTCCCTAAATCCTAAGCACATAAACTTAAACTCTTAAACTATGAACCCTAAACTAAATCCTTAACCCCTAAAATTAAGACGCTTGTGAAAATCAAATATTTTCACCACCAGTGCATGTTGTAATTACCCTTTTATAAATAGATAAATGTATGTTTTCTTCTTTTAATATATTTTATAATAATTTATATTCTATGCATTAATATCTAGTAAAAGATTTGTTTTAACATATTTCTTTTATTTTTACCTTTTTTATTTATTTTGTTCACAATAATTTTTCCTGTTTTGGACTCTTTTTTGCACATTTTATAGTGTTTTATTTTGTATGTTTATGTCACAATTCTCATCTACTTTTAGGGTTTTGTATTCGTATTGCGATCATTTGAAATGATCTCATATGGTTAGATATATTTTGTGATATTTTTTTTATATTTCAAAACTATTAGCAGAACAACTTGCAAAAATAGTTTTATTGATTATCTCTCATACATCACTATTTAAGCATCTGATTTGATAGAGACATAATTTGTTTACTGAATTTCTATGAATGATGAATATATTCAAAAAAAAAATTATATTTTCTTTCTTTTCACGAGCTTCAGATTTTCATGTTTTATCTTTTTTTATGTTTAAGATTTTTTAACGAACATAGTCGTCGAATTCCATTCTTATTTTAGGATGGGGGTTTTTTTATATATTCTTATTCTATTTAAATTCATATTTTTATTAAAAAATTATATAAAATATTGTGGAATGCATTTTCAATCTCTGCACTTTTAAAACTAATATAAAGATAATTATAAATTAGAAAGAGAAAGCAACTTTTTATATATAAAATGATTATTGTTATACTTGTTGAAGATATCTTAGTTTTATTAAAATGAAGATATTAATTTTACAAAACGAATTTAAATAACGTAGCAATATAAAAATATGTGTAATTTTTATTTATAAATTAAGGAGTTATATTTTGATACACAAGTTGTGAAAAAAAATATTTATGCAGCACTTCATATTTAAACTATAAAATTTAAAACCTTGATCTGTAATCATAAAACCCTAAATTTTAAACTATATAACATAAAACTATAATCCCTAATATTAAAAGACTTGTATAAACTTTGTGTATAAAAGCATTATCCTAAATTAAAGTATATTTATTCAAACCATGAAAAGGAAGCTAAAATAATGGTGATTAAGATTAATGATGAAAGCACATGGGCGATGTGGATAATCGAGTCATGGGTCGGCTATAAATCTGATTAATAATATTAATTTGTTGTTAATTAAATGAATAATTGATGATTAATTTTGGAAGTTAGTAGGGTCTATAAAGTTATTAATTGATTAATTAATGGGGTCTTACTCCCTTGTTTAATGCTTTTTTTAAGAATGAAAAAAGTTCGAGTTGTAAAAATCGATTTTTTTTATCATACACAAAAAAATTCAACCCAACTCGAAAAGATTTTAAATAAAGTAAAATGAGACTCGAATAAATTGAAATTTTTAATAAATAGTGTGTAGATTATCAAGTTCGAATCGAGTCTCTCAACTCTACGTGATATATGTATATCACATATGAAAAATTATAAAGAAATATGTATATATCAATTATCTATGGGTACAGAAAGTCTTTTAAATTGGAACCAATTAGTATAATATGTCCATAATATTATAAATATTTACAATTAAATTCTAACATCAATTTGAATAAACTGACTCGAAAACAAATTAAATAAAACTTGAATTATACATTGGTTCGATTAACTCAAATTTTTTTACTAAATCAAATACTCACTACTTCTTTTAATTAATTAATCCCACTCCCTGTTAGATTGCAAGTCTGCCTGTGGTCTGGTTTTGTTCCAAAACAGTGGGCTGTTTTAGCAAAACCATTATTAAGTAATTAGTACTAACTACCTTAATAAAATCAATGTTATTAAAACAACTAGTGGGTGATGTCGGGTACTCATCAAAAAATATATATTTCTTAATATATTCGTACATTTATGTTACTCATTTTGTTTTTTAAAATATTCACCGAATCGAATCAAATCGAACGATTAATCTTTCACGTTGAATAATTATATTATCTTGTATTATATTTTGTCATATTGGTTTCGAGTTTTGTGAATAATATCTTGACTTTTAAAATGCTAGATTTATTGTCGGGTTGTGCCAATTCAACGCTGGAATATACCTTGGAAATGTGAACACTTGAAAAAACCATAGAATTCTCCAAATTAAACTATGAAATATGAATATTCTAACCGTGGAGTAAGTGTGTTTGATTTCCAAGAAAGTTGGATCTGAGTATAGTGATCCAAGGTAAAATAAATTAGGACAAATTCTTCCTTTGGTCCATGTACTGCATATAAATTATGGATTTAGTTATCGTACTCTAGTTTGATAGTTTCTAATAATGTATTTTTTAAATTTTGAAATTTCGATCTCGATATAAACATTATTCATTGAATATACAAGTCAAATTCTAATATTGATTCGTGTATTATCAGGGGCAGTACTCAATAGAGACAGATGGCGGCCATGGCCTCCGCTCCCAAAACAATTAAAACTTTGAAAAAAAATTAAGTCGTGGTAATGGTAAAATTATAATTTAATCCCCTAAAACATATAATTTATATTGTTGTCCCCTTAAATTTAGACATTAAATTGGTCCTCACAATAAATAACATCGAGTTATGCGATTGTATATTGTAGAATTTTGGGCCCATATAATTTTGTCATATTGTTTAGGTCAAGACTAAAGTTTTATAATTCGAAAAGTATATGGATTAAACATGACCAAATTAAAATATAAGGACTAAATCTGCAAAATATGCATACTACATGAACTAATATCAAAATTTGACCTATAAATTAATTGCTTCATTAAATATGTTAATGTCTATATTATTATCAGTAAATTAGCCCCTAAACTATATCGTGATTCTCATAACAATCCTTAATTTTTTTCTCAAAAATAGTACCTAAACTATCATTATGTTCCAGTTTACCCCACACCCTAAAAAACACCAATACCAACTAATAAGAATGTCACGTCGCAAACTTTTGGGGTAAAATGAGAAAATATGATAAATTTGGATCAATATAAGAATAACGTATAGTTTACGCTTCAATTTATAAATAAAAGCCTAATATCTATACATGCATTATATTAGAACAAAAATCTTTTGTTCGGCGTTTCTTTTTATGTCTTAATACTAAAAAAAAAACTCTAAACTATAATTTTTAAATATTAAATCTTGATTCATAAATCCTAAAAACTAACCATACACCAAAAACCTTAAACTCTATTTTTAATACTAGGCATACACAAGGACAACAAAAGGGACAAACAAATTTAAATTTTTTTGAATATGTTGGTGTGATTACAAGGTAGTATCTGTTCAGTTTTTTTAGCCTTTTAATAATGTACACACACCGTGCACACATAGTGCTCGAACCCAAGTCATTTGAATGAAATACATCATCCTTTACCATTGAGACTACTTTACAGGTTCACATAAACATATTTATTTTAAATTATAATAAATAACACTAAAATAATAAACTACTGAAAACCACTTCTTGAAAATTAAACACGAGACTGATAATATGTATACAAATCTTCTATCACTCTACCTATATTCATTAACTGTTGAACACATTTTCGTGAATATATTTATATAAAAAAAATTATTTCACTCACATCGTGGTTATGAAAATCTAACATATATAGACAGGTAGGAATCTATTACACGATAGAGAACTTTTTAATTTTAAACTATTTTAGATCATTAGATGAATATAAATCGATGACTGAAATTAAAAGTTGGAATGTAGAGATTCAAAAGGGAAAATGTATAAATATTCTCAATCATACATAAAGGTTTAAAGTGTAAAGAACTCTTGAATTTTTGGAAAAAAAATCAATTAAGTCTCTGAACTTTTTTGCACCCAAATAAACTTTTAAACAAAAAATTTGAATCAATTAAGTTTTTTGACCAATTTTGACCATTAAATCTTGACAGTTTTTTCTTTAAATATTATTGGCACATGATATACTACAGTTTTATCATGTTACTTTTATAGATTTTTTTTCCAAAAAATATTTATTTTTTATAAATTTTATAAGATTTTTTAGAATTTTAGAACTTTAAAAGAATCTTTTTAAATAAAATTGAAAAATTATAAAAATATCAGGTCAAAACACTATGACACGACGCACTGCACCAACAGATCCAAAAAACTGTCAAAATGTTGATTCAAATTTTTAATTCAAGGACATAGTTGATTTAATTTCTTAATTCAAAATTTTAATTGGATGAAAGGTGTTCAAGAACTTAATTGAATTTTTTCTAAAGTTCAAAAATTTTCTTACCTTAAGCCATCATAAATTTATTCTCATTCAAATGATACAAAATCTATATAATATTATTTAACTTTTACATCTTGTAAATAAATTCTACTCATTTATCTTAGTACTTTGTACTATGTTAAGCAGTATGTTCAAATTTGTTTTTAGTCATGTTTAATTAGTTTGAAAATTCGGAAGTTCACATGGATCCTTGATTTGAATCTAATTACTTACTGCTTCTCTTATTTCAAGAGATATCATCATGCAATTATTTGATTTTTTTGCATATAAAAACAAATAAAACCCTAAATTTTAATTTGATAATACCTTTTTTTTGTTTTTATCTTTAAAGTTGTCTGAATTTATTTTTATTATTAAAAACTAAAGAATCCAACACTCTGTCTTATCAACCGATCACATACTTGTGATATGTACTAAAACTAGCTTTTTAATTTTTCCATTTTTCCGAGGTAGTTAAGAAGAGTAGTTTGTATATGTTAAGGTTGTTTTACCATAGCCCCTATCTATGGGCGGCGGGCCATTATATATACACACCTATATAATTATCAGAGATGCACAAGGTGTCCCTAAATTATTATATACATTCTAAATTAATCTCTAAACTTTAAAACATTTTATATCAGTCTCTAAACTACGATTCTCATTCTAATTTAGTCTCTAAACTTTAAAACATTATATATCAGTTCTCAAGCTATCAACGACTCTTCATTTTGATCCTTCCGTCAACGGGCTATTAACTTTACTAGTTAAAAAATTTAATATGTTTTTTAGGGTCTTAGGAATTAAACCTGTGACATTCTAAAATAATCCCAGGAACTTCAAAAACAAATTAATCTTTTTTACAAGGCCACAAGTTCATTTCTCAAGATTTTCAAACACGTAATTTTTTTAACCAGTAAAGCTAAATCAGAAGGATCAAAATGAAACAATATTGATAGTTTGAGGACTGATATATACACACACGTAACATTTTAAAGTTTTTTGACCAATTTAGAATGGAACCACAATTCGGGGACCGGTAATGAATGTTTTAAAGATTAAGGACCCATTTAAAATAGAGGTCATGGTTTGGGGACGACCTATGCAAGTAATTATAATTATTAGAGGAAACCCACGAGTTATCAGCTAAAATTACTTTTATATAGTAATTATGTAAAAATATTTATTAAAACGGAAATAATATTATTTTCTAATAATGTAATGTATAAAACAAATTCAGCTTGGGCAGATTTTAATTTAGATCTTATTCGGCTTGTGTGGTCTCAATGATTTTAATTTTATTTTTTTTAAATCCAGAAAAGTTTTGTTCATTCTATCAATTTCAAATCGACTCATCATGAAATATTACCAACTTTTTATATTAATTTTTTTTTTTACAATATAGAATAAAATATATATTACAAAATCTTATATGAAAACAATTAAAATTAAATAAATTCTTATAGAAGTTAAAAACATCCTAATTAAAACATATTAGGCTAACTACATAATCAAAAGAGGGATATTTTGATAAATTTCTCAAAACGAACTCCGCTTTGGAAAAAAAATCCATCCATATAGAGTCAAGTCAAAATAGCGATGGCAGGCGGGGTGGTTTTTGGCCGTTCCGATCATGAAATTTTAATAAAAAGTTGGAATAAATCTAATTTGTCTCAAAAAAATAAAAAATATAATATATAAAAATATAACGTATCGGGTCAGTGACAAAGGTAATTATTCCCTCCTCAAAAAATGTTTTTCTACTTTTATCCTCCTATATAATTTTTTTTAAATTGGTTTATTTTTAAATTTTTCTCACATTCAAACATTTATGTTTTGCCCCCACCCCAAATACTAGCTTCGTTCTTGTATCGGGTCAGGGCGGGACGGATTTTTTTATCCTAAACCCAAACCCGTCATGACTCAATTCTATTAAAAATCCGCTCGAATCGAAAATTCAATAAAGGAAAACCCTGTTAGGGAATGGCGATGCGAATCAAGTCGGGTAATTTTGCCATCCATACGTTTATGATCTAGTTAATTTGGAGAAAAATTAAAGCAATGTTAAAAAACTGAAGTCGAGACAACGTAGCTTCGGTTCCAAGTTTAACCCAACTAAGTAGTAAATCCGAGTTCCAATTTCGATATCCGTAACTCAGAGTAGAAGAAAACGAAAATCTGCATACAATTTTATAGTTGAAACTAAGACTGATGGCAAATAGCCGTTTCATAGCATTGCATATGTGAACAAACTCAGCATATATTGGCTAATCGAACAATTAGCACAACGTCGCAGTGTTCATCAACTTATCGTAAGCTGTAAGTTGCAATCGTAGTCGATTACGATAAATACCGGTAACCGAAAAAACGAAAATTGCAGAATAATCTGATACCATTCCGTTATGATCTTTGTTTACATCTTAAATCACCGATAACTCCCATTTCCAACCTATGAAGCACGGGTACGCCTTCGAGATGAGAATAATGTAGGGACGGCTGGGGACGTCCTAATTTTACCGAGGATGGTCAAACATATATCAGGTACAGTTAACTCTTATTAGGGACATACCAAGAAACATATTTACTTAAAAAAATAAAAATAAAATTCGCTTCTTGTTTGTGAGCAAGATTTTAAAAACTATTAAACAAAATTCTGGTTTAGATTTTGTAACAAGTTCATACTCTTTAACTGCTTCTGGTTTAGATTTTGTAGCTTTCATGTTACGGAGCTTCGAGTATATTGAAAATTCTGAGCAGTGCTCGCAAAAAGCTTTCGTCTGTCGATTCCTACTCTTTCCTTAACCCCATCCCGAAGAACATTACGTGTTTAAATCGTGTTGATTAATAGCATTCAAGTTCAACAAGAACCCTATCCAATGATGAACTCAAAATTCGATGTCAAGTTCCAACTTCCAACAGCTTTGGAACTTCAGGGACATGTACCTTTGCAGCCTGCAGGTAAAACAATGCAGTAAAAAATAAGCTGTAAATTACATTTAAGAAACAAAAATATGAACATTTCGTCGACAGCAGAGGTCGAACCTGTGCGGGCGTAGCCCAACAGATTTCAAGTCTGTCTCCTTAACTACACGGACATATCGACTTGGATGCTAGTGCGCAATTTATAACCACTATAATGGTGGTTTCATCCCTGCTAATTGTATAGAATACATGTACTTTCTTCCAATGTCCAAACTTTCTGCAGTTCAATTTTACAAATAATCAGAGGCTTATTCAACAGATTTATAGTGTTTTTAACGCGTTTTACGAATTGGTTTACGTTTCGGCTAACCTTGTTTTAATGGTCTCCATGACCATTTTCCTGAAAAGGTTAGCCAGACCGCAAGCCATCGGTGCTGTAACTATTGTTTATAGTGTTCTGTCCCGTTCTAAAGAGGTGAGTGACATTAATTCACATCGAGAAAAAGAAAGGAGACGTCTATAAAATTAGTAACGTTACATGTCCTATTAGACATGTCAGAGACATTAATCCTACATCGGAGGGACATTCATCATCCTCTTTACAAATATATACATATATATATAAAAATCTATAAACCTACTTAAGCTTAAATGATGGAACAATCCAAATTGGAGGATGTATCTCGGCCAACCTCGCGTCATCCACCGTTTTAGCAGGCGTAAGGCTTCCGTTTTCCATGTTATATATACCAAAATGTGAAGAGCATGAAGCTCTCATGTCGGCATCGGTGAAGTATATGCAATTCGGTTGGCATCCAGGGAAATCGGATGCCACAACAGATAAAGAGATGTCATCACTGATGAATAAAGCCAGAATCTCCCAAGCTTTTCATCTCCATCCATTCCCATCCATAGCATTTCATTCTCCAAACTTTGAATTCGTATCTGTGCTGATATCCCGGGCCTTTTCCGTGCCGCTCCCCTTTCCTTTCAACCATCAACAGTTCCCCGGCAGTCGACTCGATAAGATGTTTTTTTGATGGAATTGTTGCCCCTGCATTTCGCAAGAAGCTAAATTTGGCTCTTGGTTCATTACCAATCACGTTACCACAAACAACACTCCCAGCACGGTCAACTGCGTAAATGGCACCCCGGATGCATAGAACATCTTTGATTAAACGCTAATTCAAAGTCGTGATCACCGATTATGGCAATAACCATGTAATCGTCCGGGCTCGATGTTGGATTAGCAGAAAGTACAACCTTGTGAATGTGATGGTTATCCTTTCGAAACCCACCCCAAAAGAAGACTGCAGTTTGTAAAGGAGGAAGAATAATGTAGGCATCCGGATTGCAAATACAATTGGTTGAGCAACTGAACTTGACAAGTTGTCATCCACGGTTACCAACCATCCGTTTGAAGAGCCGACAAATCGAGTGGTACGAGGCATTGGGAATTGCAGTGGAAGAAGCTTGTGATCAGTTATGCTATATAGATTCCAAGCATGTTTCACATCGCTAGGGACAAGGAGCATTGGAAAGGGTGGAGGCAGAAAGTAGTCGATGTCTTCCATTGTAGCATCATGCCACGCCCTGCATACCGCACCGAACCGGAAATAATCGGATACCGAAACGGACCTCTGTAATATCGAAGCGACGAGGTTCCTGCCCTGGGGAGCCCTGCCCAATCTACAAGAAACGAAACCAAGATTATTCAAGTACTAGAGTACAATATTATCTTACATTAAGACTTAGAACTCACCTGCAGCCATGTTCTAGGCTCTAGCTTACGTGCTTCCTAGAGAGATTTTGAATGTCTTTGAAACTAAAATCATATGGAATTTTAAATACTTTATGGAACGAGGCCTAATTTGTTTAGGACTCTAAAATTAAAATCATATTGAACTTTATGAGACATAATTTATTGAGTAGTAATCGTAAATCCATTTTCGGTGCAAGTACTTATGCCTCATCGTTAAAAAGTTAGGCTTAGAGTTTAGGGTTAAGGTTTAAGATTAAGGTTTAGAGTTAGAGTATTTGGTGTATAGTATAAGGTTTAAAATTCGGCGATAGTGTTTGAAATTTAATTTTTTAGTGTTAAGACACAAAAAAGAGCATAAAAGAGGGCAGGAGATATATAGAATAATTGTTTCATTTGATTTTTTAGTGTTGAGAAACATATGTATATATATGATAATTATTTTAGACATAAACAGTATAATTTTTTTTTTAAAATCAAATAAAAAGCAACTTTTTTAAAAAAAATACGACTATTCTCTAATACCCTTAAATTCATCGCAACGACTCATACATACTAAACCCGCGTGATCGTTACCATAAAGAATTGACTTGCGACGAAGGAAAACCCACAAATTGTAATAAATTTTAGTACGTGTTCATTGGTACGGCAAGAAGGAAGACAATACACCTATATATTTACACATTCAATAAATTTATTATTAATTCAAAAAAATAATAAACTTAACCCTCATTATTTATGTATCTTATCAATTTAATTCCATTTAGATAGAATATGTAAATAACGAAGATAAATTAATGGTTTTTTTAAATTAAGATTGAATTGCTTATACGTGTAAATATGAAGGATTAAATTTACTATTATAAATTTTTTATAGCTGCCATATCATCACTTAACCGCGATTAACAACTCAATAACCATTTTATAACATTTAAAAATCAGTGATTAAAGGACTAAAAAAATTAAATAAATATTACCTTGTAATCACACCAGCATATTAAAAAATCAAGTGATTAAAACATAATTTAATGATCATTTGTAAATTTGACCATTTATTTTTCTTGCAATTTTATTTAATACTCATATCTAAATTCGAATAAAATATAATTTTAACCGTTCCTAAAACTAGACTTTTAGCACTAACAATCCATTGGTCTAGTGGGATGAAGCACTAGACCCCTTAAGTAAGGTCAGAGGTTCTAATCCTAACGTTGTAAATTGAGCAATTGGGTTGGGATGGTTGCCCCTATAATTAGGGGTGTTCAAAAATATTTGATCCGACCGATCCGATTCGATTATCCATTGACCCAATTTGAAATTTTAGATATTCGATTCGATTTTAAATTTTTTGGATTAGATACAGATCGCAATATTTCATGTTTCGGATTATCCGAAAATCTGAAGATCCAAAAATTCAAAATTGTATTAATATTAATCTTGTTATATTTAACAATTTGGTACTTGTTATATCCGAAAATAAAAAAAAATCATTTTTTTATATATGTGAATCTTGTTATATTTAGCAATTTGTTGTTTGTTAATATTCGAAATTCTAAAAATTTCATAAATACGACATTCAAATTCGAAAAAAATAGTTAAATCAAATTATATTTTCGAATAATCAGATATCCAAATATTCGATCCGAATATCCAGTATTTGAATATGTGAATATCTAATTTTTTTAGATCATATACGAATCACTATATCTTCGATCCGAAAATTTGGATATCTGAAAAAATAGGATCCGATACGATCCGATATTCGACAATAAACACCCCTACCCATAATAAGTTTATGCAGTATTCGATCTAAATTAATCAGTCAATAAATTAGATACAGAAAGTTAAAAAAAAAAACTAAACTTTTAGTTGGTCTTTGATGCATGAATTTTCTTCCATTTCTAAGATATACGGAGATGGGGTCATAAATCATTATCATTGTACCCTCTATGCTCTGGCAGGAATTAGTGCCATAGAGGGCTGGCTGGTATCTTGGCCTTTCGATTAAATGGTTTCATACTAGTTTTAGTCCACATAAATAAAAATAATATTTTGTTAACAAAAAATATAAGTAAAAATTCCTTCTATTCCCAAAATTATTATCAAATACTTAAAATCAGTTAGTCTAGCAGAATGGAATGCTAGGTATTTTAACACAATATTAGAAATTCAAAATCTGATATTATAAATATAAAAAGGTTAAGTTAAGAGGGTCGCCCCAAGTTGAGCATATGCAAAATTCAATCCGAATTAATCATCCAATAAGTTCGACATCGGTAGTTGAACAAAAAAATATTTTTTTAGATAATTAAAAGGGATAAATTTGAAGATTATGTTAAATAATTCAAAATTATAAAATAGTCAACCCTATTGATTTTATTTTATTTTTATATATAATAAACTAATTGACAGCTTCTGACTATGACATTTATAGTCCAACGCTATTTTCATTTTATAAAATTTGTCAATATCTTAGAAGATTTCTTTTTTTGAACCATATATCTTAGAAGATTACAAGGCAATAAAATAGTTATTTTGTAATTAAATAAGAGTTCCATATCGAACAAAATCTCTGTAGCTATTATTAAACAATATTTTTTAACATAAATATTTTTTGGGTTGACCTTCGGTGTTCAGGATTTTGTCCTGATTAATCTAGAACGACCCGCGTCGCATACTTAGTTTTGGTGGGTGAGTTTCCCTTATAGATTTTTTACATACACACTGCATCAAACTCGAGACCTACTTAAGCGATACTAAGCTGCTTACCACTTGGACCAACCATGTTTTTTTAGCATAAAATTTTAGTACAATGTATATATTACTCAAACTCTTGTACTTATAAATCAAAAGCTTAAGTATATTTAATCTTATGTCCTCCTATGTGTTATACCATCGACGATAACAATTAAATTAAACTCAATTAGATATTAAATAATATTTTTTAGACAAGAATAAAATTTTTTTTGAGTTTCATTAGAAGTAAGGAAATGTACAACTAATAATAATCACAGTAATCATAAAGAAAATCTTGGTGGACCAACTTTACCAAAAAAACTCACGAAGAAAGAGAATTAAAACACGTAAGTTCAAAGGGCATGAAGAAAAAGAATTGGATCTTGTCTTGAAATATCTTTCACATTTAGTAGAGAATCAACAATCATCATCGAAATTTTTTTCTGTCCAATTAGACATTATATATATTTTTGTTTGAGCTAATATATACACTGCCGATAATAGTGACTAATTCCCTTGTTGTGAGTGCTCTACTACGAAGTAAACGGTTGGTCATGAAATGTACTTCATTTCTATTGGCAGAAATTGAACTGCCGACCTTAACTAGACATTATATTAATATAAGAATAAAGATAGAATAAATTAATTTTACATAATGTTCCGTTAATATTATTTAGTTTTGTATATGTAATATATGTTTATATAAATATATTGAACGTGCCACAACATTATATAGGGACCTTAATCTCTCTATTGAGCCAAGCAAAAACAGAAGTTTAGAACACAATGAGCTTCATCAAGACATACAAGTTTGTTCTGCACTATGTGTTGAAGCTAGCTGGGATAAGCCCTCGAAAGATTGAGATCGAGCCGGGGACGATTCTCAACTTCTGGCTCCCGACGGATGCAACAAACACTGCCACCGCTGCCCGTAAAAGCCGAAAGCCGGCTGTCGTCTTCCTCCACGGCTTCGCCTTCGACGGCATCTTAACATGGCAATTTCAGGCATTATCTTTAGCCAAAGACTACTCGGTTTACGTTCCGGATTTCGTCTTCTTTGGCGATTCCACCACCGACCGGTCTGAGAGGTCGGTGGAGTTCCAAGCAGAGTGCATAGCTAAAGGGTTGAAGAAACTAGGCGTCGAGAAATGCACCTTGGTAGGTCTTAGTTATGGAGGGATGGTTGGTTTTAAGATGGCGGAGGTTTTCCCTGAGTTGGTCGAGTCCATGGTGGTGAGTTGCTCGGTTGTCGCCTTGACTGAGTCGATCAGCAGAGCCCGACTCGATCATATAGGGTTCAACAACTGGGCATATTATCTGCTTCCCGACTCAGTCAAGGGTGTTGAAACACTCCTTCAAGTTGCTTCAGAGAGTTTGCCAAAGTTGCCAAATTGGATTTACAAAGAAATTTTGGAGGTAATTAATTTTGAATAATTTTTCAAAATTAATTATAAAATAATATTTCATTTTTAATTTATATTTCTGAAAATTATGATAGGGAATATCTAATTACAGAAAAGAGAAAGAGGAACTCCTAAAGACTTTGGTCATCAGTGATGAGGAATTTACTCTCCCTAGTTTCCATCAGGTAATTGTTTTTTTTAAAATTTGTATAATGAAAATAAATAAAAATATTATTTAATTGAAGATTATGTTAAATAATTTAAGAATGTTATTTCATGAATTAACGGTGGAAAAAATTATTTCCACAAATAAGGTTGTATGATTGTCCCGTATCCTTTAGTTATATTTAAAAATAAAAAAAATAAAAACACGTGACAATCATACAATCATGCTTGTGAAATAATGTTTTCCATTATCGGTGTATATAAAATAGTAATACATAATTTACTAATAATAGTTGGTTTAGTGGGATGAGACATTATATTTCTTAAGTAAGGTTAGATGTTCGAATCTTAATGTTGTGAATGGAACAAATTGAGTTGGGAGGGCCACCCTCATAATGGACATCTGCAATACATGATTCAAATTATTAGTAAGATTATGAATGTGTCAATGGATTTTCAAATATTATAAAGGGATCACTCATTTAAATAAATTGATTATTACAAGCATATTACTCTGTTGTTAAAAAATAAAAATAAATCATACGTTAATTTTTAGTTACACTCAATTCACCATATTTATCAATTATAACAACCAGGTCATTTAACTTATAGGTTGTTATGATCATGTCATTCAATTGTAACTAAAAGATTAACATCCATTACACACTAAACTACAAAAATAACATATTTAGACAATCGATTAATTGAAAGGCTCGTTTATAACTTTTTGAAATTCGGTGACTCATTTATAATGTTACTAATAATTGAATGACTTGTGGTGTAATTTACCCTTTAAAAAATCCTTTGACACATACATACTACGAGGCAATAAAAGATATTTTTTTTAATTAATTTAAGAGTTTCCTATCAACAAGAGATCTCTGTAGCTATTATTAAACAATATCTTGAAATGTATTGAATGTGAGTGTGAGAGATAAATATTATATGTTTATATATATATATATATATATATATATATATTTATAATTCAGTTTAAATTAAGTTGGATAATGGATGTCTTAAATGAATACAATTGACTTTATTGTGTTAGCTGTGAAACAACTTGCTCTTTTACTATATCACCAAACCTTCTCCCCCACTTCATTTATTTGATTTCCACTTCATTATTGGGGAGGGGACAGAGTTCGAATCTTATATAAAGACATGTTAATGTCACTTAATCATTAAGAAAATGAAGTTATTAACATAAGCGAACGTATTTATGTGTTTTTATCGGGTTTGTGTCCTTTTTCATTTCGTATAGTGTTTTAACCATTTTCTCATATTACGTCTTAATTGTTGCAGAAGATACATCTTTTGTGGGGAAAGAATGATCGGATTTTCGACTTGAATACCGCCCACAATGTAAAACAGTAAGTACAGATCATAAATATTATGATTCGAATTCGATATTTTATTGAGATTATAAGTGTAATATGGAGTTAATGAATTGATTTGTGTGACAGGCAAATTGGAGAAAAAGCGAGTCTAGAATATATTGAAAGAGCAGGCCATCTGGTTGAACTGGACCGTCCATTCACGTACAACAGCTGCCTTAAGAAAATTCTGGCTTCTTTATCGTCTTCAAAACCTAACATATAATGTACAATCATGCCATGAGCAATAATCAGGGACAGTTTAAAAATTTAAGAGGTCTATATAATTTATTAAAAATGATGTCTTTAATTTAAAAAATTAAATGTCTTTAGACTTGATGTGTACATTATATGCGGACTTTTAAATAAAAATAATTATAACAAAACTCAAAATCTATAAAGTACAATAATATTTTTTTCTCATATGTTTTGTCACTAATTTATAATTAATTTCTTTTTTTATAAACATTTTATTTAACTCATTTCTAAGTTTTTTTTTTTGAAAACCCTGTCTGATCACTCTTATTACAATTTGTACATATCTAAAATCATCCTGGTCTATAACCGTGAAACCAACTTAAAAAAACCAAACCCAATTAAATAATAACGAGTTAAGTGAGGAACGAGCGTCGAGAGTTTTAAGTTAGGTGTGTGCAAACAGGCCGAGAGAGTATGAACATGTTCGATCACACGTTTACACGTATATTTACACCGACAACGTCAGTCTAATTAAACTTAAAAAATTTAAATACCAAGGAAAAACGACGACAATTAAAGCCAAATCAAACCCCGAATGTCAACTGATCACAGTTCTTCCAAAAACAGTGTTCAACAAGAAACAAAACCAACCACAAAGGCACACAACACTATCAGCAATCGTTCCAATATGATCTCGACATTTTCTTATTTAATGTAAAGTTTTTTTTTTATTTAATCACCGGTATCTGACTCATTAGTCGACTATTTCAGATAGATTTTGTAAAAGTCTATTAACATGGGTGTGACTCTCTTAATCTAGTTTTCTCCATTCACAACATTAATATACGAACCCCGACCTAATGTCTCATTCCGCTAAACTAATTGATTGTTGGTTTGTAAAACTCAATTTTTTATTTAATGTGAAGAAAATTTAAATATAAGCTCAAGAGACAACTAAGTCTTGACTACAAATTAAAAAAATCAATTAAAGTTTCATAAATCTTATGCACTCATTTTAGTACCCGTCAGTCGTATTCAATTTTGTCCAAACTAACCAGGAAAAAAACAATTTTAACACTTTTATAACGGTTAAACACTTTTTATTATTAGATCACAAACAATCAATAAAATGATGACACATGATACACTCTAAAAATGTCATGTCATATTTTATAAAAAAATTATTGTAAAATTCTAACGAATTTATGTATTATCTTATTGATGAATATTTTATTCATAGAATTATCAAATAATGATATACTAATATTATGGGCACTAGGGAAACCAAAGATTTTTATCGCGGTCGAGCAATGGCGGGTGCCGTATTTCAATCCAACGGCGGACAACGTGTTCATACTCATAGGTTGCTCTGCCGAATCGCCGGTGTTCCAAGGTTTCCCTGGGAAGAACCTGCCATGCGGGAATGTATCAGGAATGGGATGTGAGGAACACTACGACTTCCCGGCGTGGACAATGGTGGTACATAAGAAGTTCGGCTCGGTCTACGGGTCAGGCCCACCGGAATGTTGCGCGGTAGCATTCGAGGTAATCAACGCTATAAACCTGAGCAAGCTCTAGTGCGAAGGGTACAGCAGTGCATACAATGTAGCACCGCTGAGAGTCGATTACATTTGCAGGGGTGTGCAAAATAAACTGTAACTGTTAACCGGTACAACTGTTAAATTTATTGGTTAATTAATCTACCGCTAAAGCTTAAACGATTTTGGTTAATCAATCGTTAAAAATGATGGTTAATGGTTAACCGTTATGAAATTATTTTCACATAAAATGAAATTTGTAATTAGAAATTTTTTATTTAAATATTTTTTTCTGAAAATTTTAATACAATATTTGTCGGAGAGATAATTTCATTATTCTCAAAATAATTAGTGGACATTTGAAAAAAATTGTAATTGGTTACAGGTTAACTTGTAACTGAACCGTTAAATAGCGGCTAACCGCTATACGGCTAACCGTTTAAAATTTTTATGGTTAACCATTTCTTAATGGTTAGATTACGGTTTAATAACTGCTATAATGATTAACCAACTGTTTATTTTAAATGGTACAGTTAACCTACCGTGAACACCCCTAGTCGACAGGACCGGTGGTTGGTCCTACGGGATCCGAGTGAAGTATTCGGTTCAAGGAAACGACGAGTTTTGCAGAGCTTACGAGTCGACCGGAGGAGCATGCGGATTCGGAACCGACGGGGTTAAGCAGTTGTGCATGTGTGGGAGGTTCAATTCCACCACCAACTATGATTCGGGTCAGAAAATTATGTTTCATTTCTAGCCGAACATGTCAAAATCTACTGAATATGTGTTATATGCTGTTGTTTAACCTTAAACCAAACTCTGTACTATGCGCAGACAGCTCAACATCCAGAAAAATGACACTTCCATTACTAGAGGCATTGACAGGTATCTTTTTCAAGTTTTTTTTTTTTAAAGAAAAAAGTATGTTAATTTCTTAAAAAATATGTTATCACGGCTCAACAGCAAATTGAATCAAGCACGACACGTCATAAAGATTTAATTAAGGGTGTATAGGTTCGGTTCAGTATATTATTTTTATAGTTTATTGGTCTTCGATTTGGTTGACCTCAGTTTTTGATTTTTCTATAAATATTTTATGGTTTTTAAACATTATTTGTTTTAACATCTTTTTCATAAATATTTCTTTAAATTTTTTTTAGTAAATAAAAAAATTAACAATGCATATATATTATTTTTAAAGTTATTTCCCTATTTTAAGCATAAAATAATTTTTGTATTATAAAATAATTAAATTAAAAATTAAATTCAATTTGGTAACTACGGTTTTTAAATATTTAAACCATAAATAATATACGGTTTGATAGTATATGTATAACATTTTTTTGAATAGTAGCATATGTATAACATTAAATATTCACATTGACAAATTTGATAAACTCTATAGTTATTTATGATATTATCCCCTTATGCAGGATTTTTTATATACGGGGCAATGTGGAAGACCAGCAACCACTTTTGAGAGAAGGGAGATTGAGCATTCCTCGTATGCATACTTTTTTTTTAATAATAGTCACTGAATTTTTATTAAAGTTTATAAAGGATAATACAATTACAACGTATCTAAGAAGAAGAACAATGAACATACCATCAAAATTCTTACATAGATAATTCTTACAACTCAAAAACACGGAAAAGTAAATACTTCCATAGAAATAAACATACCATCAAAATTCAAAAGTTTTCCTGAATTTTCTTGTCTCTATCCAATCAAGACGCATAACAAGTGAAAAAGGAGTGGTGAGTGACCCAAACTATCAGGCAGAAAGTTCCTCTACCCATAACTGATTACATTGGCAACCAATCATCAACCGAGTGGGGATCCATCTTTGCAAGACTACCGGCAAAACCATAATCAGATATTAGCACCGTGAAGATCTATGTGCGAGTACCAACCGACCGCCAAGGTATGCTGAAATCATGCCACAATGACAGATGAAACAAACCACAAAAAATAAAAAAAAGTGTCACAAGGACAGAGAAAAACGCGTGCCACAAAAACATAAATTATTATTAAAATATAAAAACAAGAAAAAATCACCGGCGATCGACAACCAAAAGCTAATTGATTGCCGATCGACGGCTAATAAAAAAATGAAGTGCAACGGCGGCTTAACTAATTGAGAGAAAAAATTAAGGCTAAAAAAATTATATTGTTAAACAATTAACAACATTTGAGTTAGCCCATATGCATGCCTTCTTAATTTGTTTAATTTTTTATGTTGCATTTTTTTGTTTTTCAAGGCTTTGTCCTGATTAATCTGAATCGATCCGTGTTGTATATTTAATTTTAGTGGTTGAGTTTCTCAGCATGAATTTTCTGCATAGACAAGGCTTTGAGTTTGAGACATGCTTAAGCAAAACCAAACTGCTTACTACTTAGACCACCCTAATAGTCTTAATTTGTTTAATTAAGAGCATGCTATACACACTTTTTGATTTCTTGTGGAGGGAGAGAATATGTACTTATACATACATATACACTCTTAGAAAAATAAATAGTTTGTAGTAAGTAGAATAGACAGAAAAGTGAAAATATTACAAATTACTTCACTACAATCAAAATTTAAAATAACATTTATAATCAGAAATATTATTGATATATTGATCGTGGTTTTTTACTCACAAAGTGATTTTGTTAGAAGATGTGATCTAAATTTCGTCTTATTTTTTATATGAAAATTTTGTAATATTATTAATTTGGTGAAAAATAAAATTGAAGAAATGATTGTGTGAAGTGTGTGTGGATTGAATTTCGGGTATAGACCAAATTAAGGAGCTAAAAGGATGAATAAAAGCAACAGCTAGAAACCGGAATGATTATGTATGTGTCATGTGTACTTCTGTTTGCGCTATGTGCGTTTTTGTAGTCTGTAAATGCGTATGCAGCTCTATCGATGTCTTGGACACCTATGTGGACGCTTTGTGCACCTCTGTCGATGTTTTGGGCACCTATGTTGATGCTTTGTGCACCCTTTGTAAGTGCCTCGTGCACCTCTATAGATGCCTATGCACCTCTGTCGATATCTTGGGTGCCTCTGTGGATACTATGTACACCTCTATATGTATCACGTGTACTTTCGTTTACACTACATGCATCTGTCGATGCTTTGGGCACATATGTTGATGCTTTATGCACCTTTTTATATGCCTCGTACACCTCTGTTTGTGCTATGTAGATACTCGGGCACCTTTATCAATGCTATGGGTTCATATAGAGGTGTATAAGTATCTACAGAGGTGTACGAGTACACGTGGCACATATGAACCTTTGTCGATGTCTTGGGCACTTCTGTAGATACTTATACACCTCTACATGTGTCATGTGTACTTTCGTTTGTGTATGTGGATGCTTTGTGCACCTTTGTATATGCCTCATGCACTTCTGTGCTCTTTGCGCCTCTAGATATTTTTGCGCCCATAATTTAAATTGCAGTTGCAACATGTTTTCTATTATATCATATTTACCGTAATTAAAACCATAAATATTGAATCATATTCAATTACAATAAATCAGAGAGATTGAAAACCACAAAATACACTCGCAACGTTCCGTTATGATTTCTATTGAAATCTTCATTCACTGCCAACTCCATCCTATTTGTAACAATCTTTAACAGAGGTGGATTGAAAAAATTATAATTTGACTCTCTTTTATTTCAACCACGAACATAAAATTCTCTCATTCACCTTGGGATAAGATTTCATACCCGAAGTTTGACAGAGATGGGATGAATTAAGCATTGTTGATTGAACTTGTGCTTCTAAACCTTAACAAAGCATAACTTTAAAGAAGAAAACTCTTTAAACTCTAAACCCTTAATGCATTACGATGAAG
The DNA here is from genome assembly GCA_019671005.1 of Hibiscus mutabilis. Taxonomy (NCBI): domain Eukaryota; kingdom Viridiplantae; phylum Streptophyta; class Magnoliopsida; order Malvales; family Malvaceae; genus Hibiscus; species Hibiscus mutabilis. Next base: position 5,903,779 of record CM033721.1, on the reverse strand, counting down.
GTGTTTGTTGATGGTCATCTAAACATTAACTCCGTGTGTGTGCACTCGGTTTGTTCTGTCACCAACGGAACTGCTCGAACAAAGAATTGGCCAAGAAAGGGATGAATGAAGGCTTAGATGACCATAAACAAACATATTCAACGATGCATTTTTCATCAACAATGCATGTAAATCAAGGGAAAATGTTAATAATGTAGGTTTATCTATCTTGTCCAATCCCTGCAATCTTTTGCTCACATCATTACACTTCTAGAAGAGTATATTCCGGGAATAATTCCAATGAAGAAAGCATATGCTTTCAGAATAAACCTATATTACACTCTTATTGGTTGGTTGGTAGACCATCCATGTTTTGGCATCTTTTTCATGAGTTGTATGTTGCAATAAGTCAATGACCATGGGCATTGGTCTTTTTCTTGTTTCGATTTTTCATTTTTCTGAAAATATCCCATATATGATATCTATATTTTCTGTTGCCCTCCAGGTACCCTAAGACTTAGCCCTGATTAATTCGATCGATTTGTGTGTACACTTGACTTTGGTGGGTGAGTCTCAGCGAAGATTTTTTTGCATACACAAGACCTTGAACTCGAGATCTACTTAAACGATATTAAGCTGCTTACCACTTATATTAATATCGTTGATATTTGTATTTGATATATGGTTATGAACTATGAAGATATGAATTCCATATAAAAAATACTTAAATAAATCCAATTATATCTATAATTAAATACATATTTATATTCGAGACTTACACCCGATTCAAGTGTATCATATATTGTCTGAAATTCATGATTGAGTTTATGAAGTCTAGTGTGACTTGTGAAGATTGAAGAAACTAGAAAGTACTATGATAACCTAATCATTTGGCTTAGTTTATTTAATCCAATCATTTTCAAGTTTGGACCATTGTTAAAAGCAAGATATGATGAAAACACAATGAACTTGAAGGGAGTAGTTTCAATAGTATAGAGTAGATTATTCTTTTTCCGTTATTCGAATTAGAGCAGTGTTGTTTTTTGTATAGTTCATGTTTATTTTATTGTTTATGATTGAGACTCGTGATTTTTTTCTCCCAATAATATCGTCTACAAGATTTAAACATGAATTCTCTCCTTGAGAATACAATGTACCTTATCATTACACTCAACGCTCGTTGATGAATTGTATTGTATTTAAGGGATAAGAAAACGATATAAATAGCATAGGACGAAAAAAAAACTTGTAAAGACAACACTTTGTTCAACCTTTTATCTTCTCATTATACCTTTTCTATGACCGGCCGAGTGCAATTCGATTTCAAAAAAATATTTCATGCCTAAGTGTGGGCATTCGAACAAGTAGAGTAAAAAATCAAGTAAGTCGAGTTGAAGAGTAATATTTTATAAGTTAAACTTTATTTTAATTTTTTTTGAGTCGAGGTGATTTGTTCGAGTTTTTATTCAAATTTAATCATATACAATGTTATGATACTTACTGGTTCAAATTTAAACAGTTTTCTATAATCATATATATATTTCTTCATATTATATATATATATAGGCAAAATTGAGAGACTCGGCTCGAACTTGAAAATTGACCTACTAATTAATAAAAAATTAGAGTATTCGAATTTTCTTTTTATAATTCAAATTTTATTTAAATTTTTTTCAATTTGAATTTATAAAATTAAGAATTAAGTTAAAACGAATATAATATTTTCACATCGAGTTGAGTTAAATTTTGTCCAGCGCTATTAATGCCTAGACCAAAATTTAGTGGTCGGTTGTTTATTTTATTGTGGAGGTGTGCATGGGTCAAATTGGATCAAGGTCCAGTTTCAAAAAGTATAGGTATCGGCCTGAACTCGACCAGGTCAGTTTGTCGTATTATTCATTTATACTGTAAGATATTAAAATATAATTTATATTAATATTTTACATATTTAGATAATTTAGATAAAATATATCACCTAATTAATTAATATTTGAAATGGTAAGGGTTAACAGGTGGACTGAAAATATTTGTCCAAATTTAACTTGGATCATGTCAAACAAACTATTCGACCCATGGATGGATCTATTTTACTTTCATATATTATAAAATATTAAAATCTTTTTTTTCATAATTTTTTATAATTAAATTTAAATAAAACCTCACTTTATTATTTAATCAAATTTGTGTCATATATATATATATATATAAGATATGATCTAGTTATATAGTGTAAAACTCATTTAGTTTTACACTAATTTATAGCCATTGGATGAGTGAAATTGATGGATAGATTAATAGTAAAAAATATGAAGATTATCACTTGAGAAAAAAAGATAAGAAAAGGATTTTAGCCATTTATTTTCATCGATCCAAAAATAGTGTAAAACTTGAGTTTTACACAATGTAAGTGGATCCACTTACATTATGTAAGGATGAAAATAAATGGCTAAGATTCTTTTCTTATCTTTTTTTCCTAAGTGATAATCTTCACATTTTTTACTGTTAATCTCATTCATCCATTTCACTCATCCAATGGCCATGAATTAGTGTAAAACTAAATGAGTTTTACACCATGTAACTAAATTCTATCTCATATATATATAGGGTTAGGATCTACTTACATAGTGTAAAACTCAATTACTTTTACACTTTTTTGGATCGTTGGATGATGGTAATTAATGGCTAAGATTGTTTCCTTATTTTTTCCAAGTGATAATCTTCACATTTTTTACTGTTAATCTTATCCATCAATCTTACTCATCCAATAGCCATAGATTAGTGTAAAACTAAATGAACTTTACATCATGTAATCGGATCTCATCCCATATATATATTAAAGGTTAATCATACGGCCGAACCGTCGGGTATTAGATCTGGGACAATTGACCGAGTGGGTTACTAGGCCCGTATGGTTAAACCATTTATAGATGGGCCTGATTCAATATTTTAAGCCCAAATTTTACAACCCACTAATATATTATAATATTAATGTTTTATTTTTTAAAGTTTAACTATAAAATAACTGCCCACACTATATTTTTTTGTTTTAAGTGACTAATTTTTTTGTCAAAATAAATGCTTAAAGTTTATTTCGTTATCATTTTCAAGTAATGCTCGTTAAATTTAAAAAAAAATTGTTAAATTTAGGGTTTATAGGTTTAAGTTGTAGGGTTTAAAATTAATGCCTATGGTTTAGATTTTTTAATTTAGGATTTAAATTCTAAGGTAAATTATGTAATATTTTTATACAATTTATATATTAAAATATAATCCTAAATATAAACCGTATTAACATCTTATATGTAAATTCCATCTCAATCTAACCCGACCCCATTCATTTTATAATCCCATGTAAGTAGCACTGCCCCCAAGCAACAGTTAACAATAAATTAATAATGGACCGACATATGTTAAACTTAAATCATAGGAATTCTAAAAAGATAACAATGCAATTATACAAATTAAACCTTCCTTAAAGTTTTCACACTTTCAAATGGCTTCCCAAGCAACTTCCTCGAACCAAATTGTGATATTAATTTTATATTTATAAAAAAATCACGTAATGAATAAATGAATGCATAGATTCTATAATTTTATTAAAAACATTATACATTAATAAATTTAAAAATCATAATAAACACTAAAGACGACGTGATATGAGATTTTTTAATTGATCGAGTTGTCAAAGACGTTCATCCACCTTCTCACTTTGTTTAGATATTAATCTAAACATTTACATTGAAAATATAAAATATCACACTATTATACGAAAAAAAAGGACATGTATTTCTATTTAAAATTTAAACATATTAATGATCTAATTTATATTTATATTTATATATATTGTATTCATTTTTAAATAAATTATCAATTGTAAATCATTAACTTCAATAATTTTGAAGTAAGAGGCTTTATACTATCTAAAACAATTAATGAAGTTAGTCTAAGTTGTAAGTAATTCAGTATTGCTTAAACATGTCTCGAGTTCGAAGTTTTGTGTAAACATAAAATTTTCGCTAAAAACTCTCTCACCAAAATAAAATATGCGAAATGAGTCGGCCAAAGTCCAAAAAAAATTAGGAGGGCAACCGAAAATAGCATAAAACAATTTTTAATCAACAGATATTATCTAATTAATTAAAGCATCAATGCACACGAATGCCCAAGTGTACACGCTTGCTTGCTTTGCCTTTGAACCAAATCCAGTCATCAGTCAAACGTATTATGGAATCCCCAAAAAAAGATCTAAAGGAACTCTTTACGAAAATCTTAGCATTGTCCTTTAATTATCGGGAAACCAATATATAATTTAATTCCATTAATATTTTTATTTTTTAATTCCATAAATTTATTAATTGTAATTAACCTTGTTATTCTATTAATGATATAACACTACAATCTGACTCATTGATCGATTGATTTAGATTTAGATTTTATGAATGTCTATTATGCAATAGCTCTTTTAACCCACTTTGTTCCTCAATGTTAATATTCGAACTTTAAACGTTGTTTAAAAGACATAACGTCTCATCTTACTAGACCAACTATTTTTAAAAAAATTAATCAAATAATCATAAGCAAAGTGATAAAAGGGTCCGCACAAAGTCAATGATTTTGCCCACAGATGCGGGAATTTGTGTAAGGGATGCAAATTGATATGGAATTATATTAAAAATTAGAGGTGCGAAATTACAAAAATTTAGTGAGTGCAAACTTATATAATCCATAGAAACTACAAATAATATATATAAAAATATATATATAAACTATGTAAGAGTTTGAAATATTTAGAGGGTTTGACTTTCTCCTTCAACACCCCTTGATCTATCTTTGATATTGTCAGTGATTCTCATGTAAAGGTTTTCAGTTATTTTATTCAAACTTTATATAAATATATGAAAATACCAAAATACCTCTATAATAATATTTATTATACTTTACAATAAGAGTCTTAATTATTTTTTAATCAAGTTAGTGTCGAATTGACTCATAACACTAAACTCCAATTAAACATTTAATAAATATATATAGTTTTCTTATCAAAACCAGGGTATCCACTATCGGTGAAAGTAAAAAACCCCCTCATGGTGGTTGTTTTTTGTAGATGTAAATAATTGGTTACAATATGTACTCCATTTTCATAGATAGAGATTTAAATCCAACCACATAATTAAAAGTTAAGACTAACAATCACCATACTTACCGACAATATTTTAATCACAATGTTTTACATTAAAAATGTAATAAACAATCCCTTTATTTTAAATATGATGACATGGCATCTTGTTCATAAATAAAATTACCCATTTATCTTAATATACTGAAATAAACATTAAAATACACTAGGGTATTATAGTCATTTTACATGTCCAATTAATCTATGTAAACATCGTCATCAAGATTATATAAATCACCCCCACCCTCCTTCTCCACCAAACAATCTATACTACCAAGGCAAAAGGAAAATCAATCTCTCTTTCATTTCTTTTTCTTTCTTTACTCTCTCTAAATTAAATCATATATATAAGCATAGTGAAATGAAGGAAGAGAGTGCTGACAGAAGCTTCCGTGATCAACACGTGGTGGATCGGTGTAAGTCATTCGGACGGTGGTGCAGCCGGCTGGTGAAGGAGCAAAGAGCGAGGTTCTACATTCTCCGACGGTGTGTCACCATGCTTGTCTGCTGGCATGAATGTGGCGACACTTGAAGAAGAAATATAACTCTTATTAGAAGAAAATCTATATGTATATCTATATATATTGTATATAATTAATGCCACATAAAAAGGGTTATTAGGGTTCCATTCTTTCGTTTTTTCTTTTTGAGTTCATTTTGTTATCTGTTAGGGCAAAGAAACAGTTTAGATCATCTAATGTCAGAAAAAAAAATATACGCTACGCAGAAGGACTATTATGGGCAAATTGAAATGTTTTGTAAATTGAGTTTCAATTAATGATGTAGATCATGAGATATGAATAGCAGATCAGCATTCTGGGAAAACAATGTGATTAATTTTGGATCATTTTGAAGCTAAGTACTAGAAAGGAATGTTCAAGGCTTGAAATGTTTGTTAAATGAATAAAATATGATATTCGATACAAATAATATTGATTTTATATTTTTTATGTCGGTTATACCGGTTTATGATTTCTCCTTCCAATAACATTATCTTTGAGTTTCAACCATAGATTCTCTCCTTAAGAAAATAATATATGATTTGTATTAAACATTCTAAAAATTCGCACTTCTAATATAAAACTTTGCTTCGTTCTGGCCATAAGGGTTGCTCAAGTAGAGGAGTTAACAAAATATTTTACTTTGCAAATCAAGTTAAGAGTTGAGACTTAGGGACAGACTTACGACTTTATGTTAGGGGTGAATCTATAGAATATTAAAGGAACGAATTATAAAATTTTAGGGAACAAAAATAGATTTTTAATAAAAAATACATTAATTTTATTTTAAATTAAATTATATACAAATTTTATATTTTCAAGGGAGGACCTTGATATCTTACTTTAGTATCCTATTGATTTTGAGGAGAATTGGAAGTATGCTTTACTGAAGGACTAAGGCTACTTGGTTAGTTACAAAGGGGAACCAATAGGCAGTAAGGCAACAGGGTGGTAAAGTATACAAAAATGTTCGTTGGGAGAAGTCTATTATTTTCTTTCGACATAATTTACGTTCGGTCTATTTTGAGTATTAAATTTTTATTTGTTGCTAAGTTGTTTTGAGTATATAAAATATTGTTATAAAAGTCTCGTAGAATATAATATAAAACTATAATTTCATGATTCGAATATTTATTTTTACCCATTAAAATTGTGCTTATAAGTTTTCATATAACCACATTTCTTCAACAATTAAACTACACTATTTTTGTTTTAGGGGTTATTCCAACAATTAGAATATAGAGTTTAAGGTTAAAATTTAAGGTTTAAGAATATAAATTAGATTTTATATAGAGTAAATATGTATACGCGAGGGAAAAATTTACACATGTATAAAAAAGTATTCATCTATAAAATTATAAATCTTAAACTTAACTTTTAGACCCTAAAATTCAAAAATTTATATAAAACTATACAATTTGTGGATCGAAGCATATCATTAATAATATGTCATATAAAATAAAATAATGTTAGTTAATAATTTAATACACGCATCATATCACGTGTAAGAAGTAATTTATCAATTATTAATTGTTAAACTAACCTAATAAAATTATTCGACTTAACGATCAATGACAATTTTCGTTAATTAAATAATGCAATTGATGTAGTTTTTCAAGGAAGAAAAATAATTCAGAGATTTTTTTTTGGAAATAAAACAATACTCTTGATAAATCTTTTTTATGTCCTAACAATAAAAGTCAGTCATAAATTTTAAATTTTAAATTACTAAATAATTTAAATTTTTACAAATTTAATTTTTTAGAGTTTAATATAAATAATAACATAAAAACAAAAAAATTCTACTCGAAATAAAAGTAGTTTTTATTTTAGTTTGTATTATTATTCTTAGGTATATATCTTTATATAAAGGGTAAAACTTTGACTCATATGTGTGTAAAATTAATTTTACAGAGTATTTACACTATAAAAATTCAAAATCTAAATTCCTAACCCTAATATTAAAAAACTAAACCCTACACTCTAAACCTTAAACCCTAAATTCTAAACACCAACCTTGAATTCTAAACTTTTTTTTTTTTTTCTAAATTAATATTTGGGGTCTAAACCTAAATAGACGACGGCCGGTGGAAGGCTGGAAGCTTCCTACCAACCTGCATTAACACCTTTTGCAATTCCGAATTGCCGATTCCCTTTTCTGCACTAAAAATCAAATTCTCAAACTTTCCTCTACTGATTTAAAGCCCTAATTTGAATTATTACCCGGAAATTTATATTATTTTTTCGTTCTTAATGGGTTGCTCTTCGTCTCTCCCAGGTGAAATCCTTACCCAGTTACTTTGATTTCTTTTTTTGGGGTTTCTTATAGGGTTTTTCTTATTCATATGTAAAGGGTTGTTTGATCTTTTAAATTTGGTTGATTTCTTTGGATTTGAGCGGAGAAGTTGTTCGAATTTTATTCCTGAATTGTGGGTTTTTGCAGCTGGTGATTTAATTGGGGATTTCTTTTCTTAGCTTTGGTTTCGCTGAGTGATTTGAATTCGGGTTAAAATATTGGTTCTTTTGTTTTTGGGTCGTCTTTTATTGGTTGTAGATCGGAGTTCCGGGCGGTCGACTGGACTTAACAACGGGGAGAACTCTGAAGGTCCCGATGCTAAAAATCTGCGCGTGAAGGTAAATGTTCCTTTTTGGTCCATGTTTGTTGTTGAATATTCGAACATTGAGCTATAAAATGGGATTTAAATAGCGGTCCGTAACCGCCACAGTAGTATAGTCACCATCCGAAACCGCGATACCCGCAACTGGAACAATAGTGGTAATTTGCTTAGTATGTTTGGACTTTGGTGACTCCTATTTAACATTTAATCTTGAAAATGTAGTTTGATAGATTGACTATATTACCTGGTTTCGGATGCTGATAACTGAATTTTAACAATTGTGCAATTTTTAGCATGCTATCTCTTTAGTACCATTATGATCTCCTTCAACTACGTCCTAACGATGCAACTGAACTTTCAATATCTTTTTGCTGCACCCAGCTGGTCTTGTTAGGTGATTCTGGAGTTGGAAAAAGTTGTATTGTTCTGCGCTTTGTCCGTGGCCAGTTTGACCCTACATCCAAGGTAAGGAGTTTTCTCTTGAGCCATCAACTTGTAATATTTGGCTTTCTTTTTGAGCTTCGTTTTGTCCAACCATATTCAAACTGCCTGGTGTTAGCATCTTATCGCTGAAATTTTTCTGACTTGTAGACCCTTTATCATTTCAGGTAACCGTAGGAGCTTCATTCTTGTCGCAGACAATAGCTTTGCAAGATTCAACTACTGTTAAGTTTGAAATATGGGATACAGCTGGACAAGAGAGGTATAATTCTCAAATACCATGTTGATATTCAAGTTCATTCATCACTTTCATTGAAAAAGTTTATGATATTGTGATCCTCTCGAATATCATATGATCACTCCTTTGGCAGGAAATAGCTAATTGCTTAATTTGTCTTCCTCAGGTATGCAGCATTGGCACCTCTGTATTACAGAGGAGCGGGAGTTGCAGTTATTGTGTATGATATAACTAGTCCGGAGTCTTTTGCCAAAGCACAGTATTGGGTTAAGGTAGTTTCGGAGACTGCTATAGTGTTTTTTCTTTTTCTAGGATTTTTATTGCTTTGTTTAAGAATGTGAAGATTTTTGGCTGTGCTAAAATTTCAAACAAAGCTTTTCATGGTTTTGGAGTAGTATTCTTGGCGTGATAACATGTTACACATAAGATCTAAGTTTGAGTTGTGAAAGTCTCTAGAAGAGCTTTTGGAGAAATTATTCCATTTTTTATTATCCTTGGTGTGAATGCTATAATATTTACCAACTGTATCTGTCGGCTTTAATAGTGCAAAACTACAAATTGCAAATAATCCATTTTTGGTGCTAATGTTTCTCGTTTTCTGAAATTTCTGTTTTATCCTTGTATTTCTTTGAAAAAGCATAAACTTGTTGTCTCAGGAAGATTATCCTGCAGTTCAAGTGCGATTTTTGTCTGTTATGCCGAAAAGAATTTAATTCTTTAGGATTATTGAATTTTCGAAAGGTCTTTTGTCTTTTCTCCATGAAACATTGTCTTTGGTACAAACTGATTTTTATTTTATAAAGAACATTACTGAAGATACCAAAATTATTGTATTTTATCATCTGTCAGGAGCTACAAAAGCATGGGAGCCCGGGTATCGTGATGGCTTTGGTCGGTAATAAAGCTGATCTTCAAGAGAAACGTGAAGTACAAGTCCAAGTTAGTGCCAAAATTATATGACCAAAGATACCTTTATGCATATTGAATTATCTTCTAATGTGTGCTGTTTGTTTCTCGAAGGATGGCATTGACTATGCAGAGAAGAATGGAATGTTCTTTATTGAGACATCTGCCAAGACTGCAGACAATATAAATCAGTTGTTTGAGGTATTTCTTCGATACTATGTCCTAAACTGCAATTAAATAGTTCACAAATAATTATTCATACTGTGTGAGCACTTATTGTGGAAGTTGCATAGAATGGTTATTTTTGCATTCGAGACAACTAACATGGTCAAAATACAAGTTACCAAAGATAGAAACTTGAATATGATCACATATGCAGTCTTGTAGTAAGGTTTTAATCTATATTCTTTTCAAGGTGTTTTGAATTTCAATAGTTATTAAGCACCGTTGTTCTTACTTTTTAACATGAGTTTTAAAATAGTTTGTATATAAAAAAAGAATTGGCATAAATCTAAACTTGAAGCGAGTAAGATGAGTAAAAACTCAAGTAAAAATTACCTAGTGAAGGTTAGTTTATTGCTAACTCGTGTGCTAAAACATGAGGAAAAATTAACACTCCAGCCAAACGTAGCACTAGAGTTGATGTTGATGGTATCAAAATGTTCTGCATAGTCCAAAATCAGGTCTTAAGCTTAAGCTTTAAAATGGTATTTGCTCAAACTTGCCAGCAGCATTCTAATGTAGCATTGTTACTAGTAGCATGTAATTACTGTTCATTTTCGAGTAGTAGTTGGCGATGCCTCCAAGCTCGGTGGTGTTCTTTTTATGTGCAGGGAAACTTTTGGGTACTCGTCCATCTTACGATTTAGTTTCTTGTTATCTATAACCTCTATTCATGTCAATGGATTTTCATCTAAATGCATTGTCAACCCTACTTTAGAGTCGCTTTCACCTGTCGTTTTCTAAATCTTTATTTTCATGAAATTATGGACATAGAAAACTTGAACATACTTGTGTTAGACGCCTAAATCCGAGTGACATAGCTTGAGATTGTCGGGATTGACGGTTTCTTATCCTACTTGACAGGAAATTGCAAAGAGACTGCCATGCCCATCGGCTTCGTGATCGGAGGATGGTTATACCGAATCAACTAGTAGTAGGTATTTTTAATGGCCTGGAACTACGTAGTTGTGATTTCAAGTTTGTGAATATGCTGTACGTTTTCTTAGTATGTGATGTTTTTCTGAATCTGATTTAAAAACATTCAGTTGAGAGTTGTCATTATCATCACTCGAAAGATTGATAGTAACAATGAATTATTATTATTATATTTGACAATTTATGTATTTTTATTCAAGATGTTATATGTTCATATGATTTTAGTAGATTGAAGTAAAATGTTCAATTATTTGAATATTATTATTAAAAATCCGGATTCTCTAAGCTACCTGGTTCACCACCAACTGCAAGAAACAGCAGAGCATGGATCTTTATAATTCATGCAGTTACAATATTAACCATCACAAGTTAATCAAACAATAACTCATCCCCCTACTCCCCTAATTTTACAAAATGTGCAGAGATTTCAAGACAAACTTTTGCTCTCAACTCTTCAGTTTTCTTGAAGTAGTATACCATAAATTCATAGGGTTTTTACTTACCTCTGGTTGATGTTCTCTTTATCTCCACAACAGCTTGACGGTCTCCAATAGTAGTTTGTGATGCCTGAATATTAAAACTTCATTATGCAATAAGTGCAATGCCCAAAAAAAGTAAACTTGGCTCAACTCTAATATTCTTAATGAATATAACATTCCATGTCAGAAAATCCGTTAATATTTAACGGCACAGTGACTTGTTTCTGACAATTGAGTGATCCCATTGTAATCTTACTATGAATCGAGTGACTCCTAGTGTAATTTTAAATTTATAATTATGATAAAAGATAACGGCTGGCATCAGCTTAGTGTACGAAAAGAATAACTTGGGTAAGCATGGGAACTATGGGAATCTTGTTGTAATCAAACAAAACTCAGGTGGATATAAAAGGTTTATGAGTTGTCAAAATATGTTTTGAACTAAATGAAATCCCTAATAAAAACTGTAAATACCTCTTACGTCGGTTTTCTAAGCTCCGATTCGCTGCACAATTTTGATTACATCGGTAAATAACTACAAAGGGATCAAACTATTCAAGGCTACCGGCAAACCCAAATCAAGAACAAATGACGTGAGGAACACTAGATAAGCATCAAGCGGCCGCAAAATATCTAAAAATTGTGTCATAAGACAGAGGCGTGCCATAAAAACAAAGAAAATACATGAGAAAAATAAACGCAACAAGGTTTGCGAAAAATAAATAACCCAATCACATAAAATTTTATTTAAAACTAAAAAATATATAAAATAAAAACTAAAATAAGATATAAAAAATATGAAAAAGATTAAATATTGACGATTAGTGACTAACACTAAAATTAATGTCGCCGATCGCGGACCACAACAAGATTAAAAAAAGCAAAACATTTGGGCTGTGAAAATACGGCTGGAGTTTCCTTGGGTTAATTTTAACTCTAGACAATATGAATCAAATTGATATACAATATAAATATTAAATAATTAAATTTGTTATTATAAGGATTTTCCTAAATGAATAGAACAAATCAAACTTATCAAATCGGATGAATAATTCAGCTATCCATATAGGATGCAACATAGAGCCTAATAAACTTTCAAAGTTTCAAGGGTATTTTTTTATTTAATTATTTGTATTTGATTTATTGACTGACTAATTTAAATTAAACTATTCCGATGCTCAATATAAGGACGATTCTTTTAACTTAATTTTCTTCATTCACAGCGTTAAAATTTTTACTTTTAACGTAAATTATTATTTCTAAGGTTAAAGTTGAATCCTTTAATTATGATTTATTATTACTATTTTGTATATAAAAAAACTCACTGAACCATTCAATAGCATACATCATTGATCCCAATTCCCAAACAAACTTTGAGGTGAATTTAACAAACTAATTCCTCCCAAAAGTTATATATTTTTCAAAAAGTTAATTTTAAAACATAAATTGTGTAAAAATTATTTTATATTTGAAAAAATTGTTTTGTATTTAACAAACTTTTATGTTGTTGAATAATATAGGCTTAACTATAAAATAAGTGTCTAAACTATGTCTTTTTTTGCAATATGCGTGTAAAGTACTTTTTTGCTGAAATAAGTACCTAAAGTTTCATTTTAGCTTGTTTTAAAGTAAACTAAAACACCTATTTCAACCAAAAATAAAACTTTAATTACCTATTTTAATCTAAAAATACATTAGACGTCCATTAAAAAGAACATAATTTAAACACTTATTTTATATTTTAGCCTTTGATTTTATTTAATTTCGTACTTCAAAAGTGTGTTGAAGTGCTACTTTAAAACAATTGATCAATTCTATTTCTGAAAAATTCAAAGACTTCAAAAACAAAATCTTTTTTTTTCCTCTTTTTAAAGTTTTGATCATTTGTTTTTTTCCTGACTCTTGTTTTATTTTTGTAAATGTGACAATATCATAGACGGCACGATTATATTGTACGAATATAATACTTCTTTTGTTTTATAAAATTTATCATTTTTTATATTTTAAAATTATCTCACTTAAATTATCTCATTAAAAAATTAAACTACTTTTATTATACACATTTTATTTTCTGCCCTCTCTGTAGTTTTTTAACAAAACAAACTTTAAGTTCTCAAGGATAATTTATTGTCATTTTAATTATTTTACAACACATCTCTTACACAAATTTTCCTTCATAAAATTACATGAAAAGTCAACAAGAGACAAGTTTTGTGGGACGGAGGGAGTACGAAAATATATATTTTAAAGATTATAAAAGATATTAATAGGCCTGTAAACGAATAGGACGAAGGTATGTTCGTGTCCGTTCGTTTAATGTTAACCGAACAAATGAATGAACACGAATAATTAAACGAACATAATTTCTTATTTGTGTTCGTTTGTTAAAATAATAAATGAATGCAAACGAACATTGAGTATTGTTTAATTTTTTCTTTTTATTTCAGATTTTTAATGTATGTTTTAAAATTTTTTAAATATAATATTTTTATGAAAAATAATGAATATATGTGAATATATGTGAATCAATTTAAACAAACATAAACGAACAGATTATCGAACGTTCACGAATGTAAATGAACGAACAAACCCTTAGTTCACGTTCTTTCATTTAATTAAGCGAACATGAATATTCGTTTGTTTAATAAATAAGCGAACATAAACGAACTTTCCTTCGAATGGTTCACGAACGGTTCACTGAACTTTCGGTTCGTTTACAACCTAGATATGAACATGTTGAACCTAACAAGTGGTCTCGGTGGATGATGTTCATAGACTTGAGTTTAATCGCTTTAAGGCTGTAAACGAACAAAATGTTCAGCGAACCATTCGTGAACTATTCGGCATGCTGAACCATTCGTGAACTATTCGGCATGAAGTTTGTTTATGTTTATGTTCATTTATTTATTAAACGAGTGAACATGAACAAGATTTATATTCGTTTAATTAAATGAACGAACACGAACAAAGGGCTTGTTCGTTCATTTATGTTCGTGAACGTTCGATAATCTGTTCGTTTAAATTTATTCACATATGTCCGTGTATATTTATTATTTTTCATAACAAAAGTATTATAATTAAAAAAAATTAAAAATATATTACAAATATGAAATAAAAAGAAAAATTAAATAAATACATAATGTACGAGACTTCGGATTTCTTAAGAAAAAAATTAAACAATACTCAATGTTCTTTTGGGTTCGTTTATTATTTTAACGAATGAACACGAACAAGAAATTATGTTCGTTTAGTTGTTCACGTTCATTCATTTGTTCGGTTAAAATTAAACAAACGAACATGAACATACCCTTGTTCATGTTCGTCCGGTTCATTTACAGGCCTAATTGCTTTGTGTGTAAGATGTGTGTGTATTATCAAAGAATTAAAAATATATATATATATATATATGAATAGATACTACCTTGTAATCGATAATTATATCATGGGTCATTCCCACCACTTCATCTATAAGACCAACCAATAAAAATTGCATATCTCATTATTTTTTCCATATCATATTTTTACCAAGTAAATCTTCACTTGGTAAAAGCTGCTTTTAAAATTAATTTACAGTAAATATGAGTGAAAATTTACTTGGCAAAAATATGACATGAAAAATATAATAAGATGAGTAATTTTTATTGGTTGGTTTTATAGATGATGTGGTGGAAATGACTCATGATATAATTTCTCTTTGTAATAACCTTTCGATTATTAAACAAATATGAACATATTTATATATCTTTATCTTGGGGGTTTTTTAACATAAGGCACCTAAAATGAGGCTATACAGAAATTTTTACAAAATAGTGAGAATTCCAGTATCGACTTTTATGTACATACATAAATTCTTACAAAATTGGTAAATTTTCGGTATATACAAAAATACTTACCGATTTTGTAAAAATTTTTATATGTACATAAAAGTTGATAATGAAATTTTCACTATTTTGTAAAAATTTATGTATAACTTAATTTTAGGCTATCTCACCCTAAAATTACTCTTTTATTTTATGATTAATTATGTAAAAATTATTTACAAACAGTCGATTAAATTTATAGTGTCTGATAAAAGATATCATTTTAATTTAGTTGATATTATTAATTTAAATTAAAATTTTAAATTCATTGTGAGTAATTTTTTTATTGTAAAAAATATTGTCAACCCAAATCAAAGCAGAAAATGCGTGGTTGTATGCCGTCCACGTTACGGAATTTGATTGGCTGTTTCCGGTATCAGGTGACGGTGGCACGTTGAGTTAGCCAGCAAAACCTATTATTTTAAAATCAAATATTTTTGGGATGTGACGTGGCGATTTAGAGATAGAAATAATAGGGTTTTATTTCAAAAATATCATTTTCTAATAATATTTACGAAAATTGTCATTATTTTAAATATTTATAAAAATAACACTTAAACTCGTCACAGATGTACAAAACACGTTTAATCAACATTTTCGAAAAGCACAATATATATATCAAATGCCCTTTACAACGTTTAAAGATTTGATCAATTTTAATTGTACGATCTTATACCTCCGGTTACTGCTATTACATTTTTATTTATAATTGTTATGTCCCTTGTCTATACATATTTTCAGAACTTTTAGGCTATGCACTATGACCTCCATAAATTTTGCATCCGAGTCGCTCTTGACGTGACAATCATCGAGAATGTTTAATCAGTCAACTTAACTTATTATTTGACAATAATAAGTTACTCTATCAATCTACAAGATCAAATTAAAAAGCCTACATGTTAAGAGCCATATTTAATCTTGCCAATTTATCAGTAGTTGTCACTACACTTGATATTGTCCCATCAAATAAAATCACTTAACTATAAATATCTCGTTCTAAAGATAGCACCAAGCCAACACTCTCCACCCTATTCTCCTTTAATCCCTTCTCCATTTTATTCTCCGTCCATCCCAAAATGAGTAAATCATCATCAACCTCCTCCTGAACCCCGTCTTTATCACCTTGTTCGATGTTTAACACATTCAACTTCAACAAGTTTTAACAATTTTTCTAAGATATTTTTTTATTTTTTATATTAACGTTTGAGAAAAAAATTTATACACATATTGTGTTGTCTTTAGACTACACGATTCTTTCTGTTTTGGGATTAAGAATTTATCGAAAAGGAGAAAGGAGATTTTAGAGAAAGGAAGATGGTGCTTATAGTAGGTCTAGAGCTCATAATCTAAGAAAATATGAGTGAATAAATATGAACAACTTGACCAACCGACCAAATGTGTCTACCCTTGGGATTATGAATTTAGTTTATGAGTTTAGTATGTAACGTTTATAATTTAAGGTCTATGGTTAAAAAATAATATTTAGGGTTTAAGGTTTAAGATTAGATATTTAGTTTTTATACTTTAAAAAAGTAAATATGCATGTATATGTAATTTTTTGCACAACATGTGTACTTAAAAAATATCCTTAATGTTTTGTATATAATATGATAAGTCACATTTTGCCCTTAACAACAGGGACATAACCAAAATTTAATCATAAGGAGTAAGTTGTTTAACTTTAAAATATTCAAGATCTTAAAAAATAATTAAATTATAAAATTAAAGGATGTGAGATTTAATTTTACTAATTTTAAAAATAAAAGGTCTTAAAAAAACAATCAAACAAGAAAAATTAGAGGTCAATGCTTAATTTAAGTTTATTTAAAATAATTTTAGAACTATCAATATCTTAAAATATAGTCGAACTATAAAATATAGAACAATTGCCCATCGTGTCTAAATTCAAATATATGTTGAAATTTGAAATCCGAAATATCATATCTACTCACAATGAAACTCGACTTGCGACTCACCATTAGTACTGAGTCCTCAAATGTTGGGAGTGTTGGACTTGACCCTATGTTGCATATGTTGTGTTGCTCATGAGGGCCCTTGTTGTAGGTCTTAGAATATAATCGACTAACCAATCAAGTATATGAAATATACCAATCGATCGAGTGATTAAAGATATTTTTATTTTTTTATTTTATATATGTTCGGATCACAATATTTATTTTGAGAACGTAAATATTTTTTCTTAATAAAGAAATTAATCAAATATATTTTTTTCTTTTAACTACTAATGAATTTAAAAAAAATTAAATCATAAAATCTATATAAAAATCATGTAGTGACTTTAGATTTTTTTGACAAAATATCAAATACAAATCAAAGCACAAGTCTATTTCTATCTAACCTCAGCCAACAACATTGAACTTTGACTAAATATATTTAATATTTTAATGTATAAATATTTTTTTTTGTAATTTTAACTAAAAAGTAAAACTAATTTTATATAATAAAAAAATACAACCAAATAACTAAAATTATCATCATTATATCCATTTTCCCTTCCAAAAAATCCTTAGAAAAAAATGAAAAGGGACATTCTTCAATGGAATAATAATTACATTTTTTTTGTCAAAACTCATTGTTTTTCTTTCCCTTTCCTAACTACTCAACAAAAATATAAACATTTAGACCAAGTAATCAACATTTAATTATTCTCTTTATCAAGTTGATTAAAACCCATCATTGTCACAATTATTTATGTATTTAGTTTTTTTATAAACTACCCCGTTAGTTACTAAACGTTATGGGTAATTATACCATGCACTAGTGTTGGTGAAAATATTTTATTTCTACGAACGCCCTAATTTTAGGAGTTAATGATTTAGTTTAGGGTTTATAATTAAGGAGTTTATGTTTGTGTGCTTAAAATTTAGATACTATAGTTTGGATTTATAGTTTAAGTTTAAAATTTAAGGGTTATATGTAAAAACCTAAATTCTTACCATATTACCCTAAAACCTAAACTCTAACCTCTAAACCCTAAACCTTAACACTAAATTATAACCATAAACTTTAAATTCTAAACCCTTAAACCTAAACTTCTAAACTATAAACCCTAAACTAAATTTTAAACCCCTAAAATTAAAGTACTTGTGAAAACAAAATGTTTATGCTGCTTGTGCACCATATATTTTCCCAAATTTTATTCTCTATATTGATTATGATATTTCACTTCAAAACTTCAACTTTGCCGCTAAACTTTCAACCGCATTATCTCCTTCGTCAAAATTTGATTTATACTTATTTTCAGTCACCACAAAAAACTAGACGCCTTTGTTACCACTCTAAAAACTATTAAATTCATCTCTTCACCTTCTATCATTTTATCGATTTAAATTTTTTCATAACCTCTTTAAAACTTATGAAATTAAACACAAAAATCGCTATTTTAGAGGTTCGAGAGATTTTTTGATTTGAAGGTTTAAGGTGTTTGTTCGAATATTCGAATAATGAGAAACATTTTTTGAGACAAACAACATAGTTTGAAGCTAGTTTTATCGGACATCATCGAAGGAGATTAGAGCATTTGAATTTTTAGATGAGTTTTTATCGATTTTGAGAGAGTTTTATGAAAAATTAATATAAAGAAAAGAAAGATGAGTGGAATGTGAATGTTTTGGCATCAATTTTATCGTGAATAACGATCAATGACGAGCAGTGATTAATCGACAACATTAATAGGGGATGATGATTTTTTTTAGAAAAATGTGGAAGAAACAACCACGTCATTACTTTGTCAATGATTTAATCATCAGGTGACCAAAATTATCCAATGTGGAAAATTTAGTGGTAAATTTGAAGTTTTTTAAAGTTTAATGGTAAATTTGATATAGTGACTAAAGTTCTGTGACTAATGAATAGTCTACCCTAGCCTTTTTAAAAAAGAACATTCTTTAAGTTTAACTTCGCCCTCATTATTAAACATCTCTCAAAATCAAAATTTCCCTTTCTAAGTTCTTAAGAAGAAGAACCAGCTTAAATTTCCCAGCTTCCATGGCTTCCCTTTCTAAAATCCCAGAATTACCCATTTCGTTTAACTGAATTCCCTAATCTGGGGACTTTTTATTTTCCTCAAAAGACCAAAACTTTCCCTCTAATTTTGGGATTTTTTTTAAGAAAAAAATTTGTTTTTGTGTTTGAATGATCATGGGACTCACAGGTGATTCCGAGGGGCAATTGCTGAGTCAACTAGCTGAGTTAGTGAAGGAGATATCTGGTTTACCAGAGTGTAGAAACTCGTGTAAAAAAATGCATGGGAATTTGGTTCGTAGAATCAAGTTGTTGAGCCCTTTGTTTGAAGAATTGAGAGACGGAAATGAGGAGTCAGTGATGAAAATTGAAGAGATTAAAGGGTTTGAGCTACTTAAGGTTGCTTTGGATTCTGCTAAAGAGCTTCTAAAATCAATTAATGAAGGAAGTAAATTGTATCAGGTAATTTTTTTCCCTTTTAAGTTGTTGATTCTCTGTTTGGTTGTTGAAAAATTGAGTGGGAAAAAAAGGGGAAAATTTTGGGTCTGTTTTTGGTGCCATGTGATGTTGGTTGAAGAGGGGAAAAAGTCAGACTTTTTGTTTGGTTGCTGAGAAAATTTAGTGTTAGGTGGAAAACCAAAATGAAAAGAAAAAAGTGCTGGTTTTCCGAGCCATGTAAAATTGATTGTGTTTGGATTAACTTAGGCTTTATATGTTATGAATTATCATCTCTAATGGGAGATTGAATCTTATCACTTTTTTTTCTAAGAACTATCTAAGTTAAAATGATTTCCTTCAATCACCCAATTCAGAGATAACTTAAAAGATCAATCACAAAATGTAGTTCTATCACACACACACACACACATATATACAAAATGAGTAGTTCTTCAAATTGTGTGTTATTGGCACTGATGCTTTGTCTAGGTTCTATTGATGAATTAGGTCCTGGGTGGGATTTTTATGTTTTCCATGAAACATTGAAAAGCTGTTTGATTTTTCCATATGAGTTTTTGCCTTATGAGTGTTTTCGGAGTTATAGTTTTTAATCGACTTCATTGATTTCGGTAATTTGCTTTTGAGGTTATCAATGGAAGTGCCATATTGTTGTTACAAACCTAATGAGCACATCTTTGTTAGGACTTAGGAGTTGTGTATGATAGTAATCTGTTTACGCCGGAGTTGAATGAAATGAAAATCCTCCTCCTTTCCATCTTTTTCAGCTCATAATTTTACTCAGTAGGCAAATTCGTAGAAATAAGATTGATCTTTTCGTGCTTTTAAACAAATCTTTTTCACTACTATTTATTCATCGAGTTGAGTCTGCATTACCTTTTACAGGCCCTGCAAAAGGACCAGATAGCGTATAAGTTCCAGCAAATGACGGAGGCCATTGAAGCAGCTTTGAATGAGATTCCTTATGATGAACTTGATTTATCGGAGGAAGTCCAGGAACAGGTACTTTTCTGCGAAAATTTGCAAAAAGTAGAACTGTTCTTACTATTTGTCTCGATGTACTTTGGCAAACAAGGAGAGGGGACGGCTCGGACTAGTCATATGCGGTCTTTTATAACTCGTCTGACATGTTTTCTTTGTCATCAGACTGAACTTGTTCATGCACAATTCAGACGAGCAAAAGGAAGACCGGACTCACCTGATTTGCAACTGGAACTCGATTTAGCGGTAGCACAGAAAGAAAAAGATCCCGACCCTGCAATTCTCAAAAGACTTTCAGATAAGTTGCAGCTAAGGACAATCAATGATCTAACGAAAGAGTCGGTGGCTTTCCACGAACTGGTTATTGCAAGTGGTGGAACTCCAGGGGAGCGATTTGAGGAGATGGCATCACTGCTCAAGAAGCTTAAAGATTATATTCCGACTGAAAACCCTGAAGCTGGCACCTCTGTGTAAGTTATCCAAGAAGTGTTAGAGCTTGAGGGGAATATAAGTTGACGAGAAGTGTTAGAGTTTAATTTAGTATGTAATTAGAGTTTATTTCTAAGTCAGTAGTTTAGATTTACTAGAAGTCTTATTTAAATTAAGAATAAGTATTATTTAAATTAAAGATAAAAGTATAATTTTAGTTATATTGACACTCTGTATCAGCCTATTTAAAGGCTTATCCCATACACATTTATTTAAGAAGAATAAGAGAAAATGCAGAGAAATACATTGTTCTCTGTTAAAAATACTATTTTTGTTTTATCGTTAAATTCTAGCTTTTATATTTTATTGTTCATTGTTCACCGGCGTTCATCTTCTCCGGCCACCATGGCCCCTTTTTCACATGGTATCATGAGCCAACAACGATCTTGATATCGTCACCACTGATGTCATCTCTAATCTGAAACAGATCGACGATCTAATTTTTCAGATGCTCGTCGTTTTTCTTTTCTGCTGCTATCATTAGGCCACACTCGTTCATTGGCTTCTCTCTCGTTGGAATCTTACATATATGGTGAAATTTCTACTCTTTTAATTTTGTTATTTTGTTCTCTATTTAATGGTTCTATCTTAGCCAATCAAAAAGATATATGAAAAGGTTATAGTTTAGCCTTAAATACTATTTGGTTCTATCTTAGCCATCCATTGTAAAAGATAGGGAAATGTTATAGTTTAGCCTTAAAAACTATCTGGTTCTATCTCAGCCATCAATTATAAAAGATAAGAGAAGATATTCTAGTTTAGCCTTAAAAACTATATAATATTTTTTAAGGAATTCTACATCAAAGATCCAAGCTGGAATTCTAGTTTGTGCAACTACCACTTTGAAGGGAGTGTAGATTCTGTGATCATTGTTGAATGGAAGCTGACTACTTAGTCCGTGAATGAATGTGAGAAAAGTTGGAAGACATCTCAAAAGATGCAAAAATCTGAAAAAATATCACATCCTTGTGAGAGAAAAGCTGGAAGACATCTAAGGAGGGTGCAGAAACTAATAACAACAGTAAAGTTAGTAGACATCTCAAGAATGATGCAGAAACCAGTAACATCGTTTGCAAATTTTCAACAATGGTTGTTCAAAGAACAACATGATTATGTCCTAGTTGTTCAACACAATGGCTCCCAAAAAAGGGGAGATTCTTTCTCTAAGAAACAGCAGAAGAAATATGAGTAGGGCGTCACATCCAAGATCCAAGCTGGTGCTCTACTACGTTTGCTCACCAGCTTGAGGGGGAGTGTAAGTTATCCAAGAAGTGTTAGAGCTTGAGGGGAATGTAAGTTGACGAGAAGTGTTAGAGTTTAATTTAGTATGTAATTAGAGTTTATTTCTAAGTCAGTAGTTTAGATTTACTAGAAGACTTATTTAAATTAAGAATAAGTATTATTTAAATTAAAGATAAAAGTATAATTTTAGTTATATTGAAACTCTGTATCAGCCTATTTAAAGGCTTATCCCATACACATTTATTTAAGAAGAATAAGAGAAAATACAGAGAAACACATTGTTCTCTGTTAAAAATACTATTTTTGTTCTATCGTTAAATTATAGCTTTTATATTTTATTGTTCATTGTTCACCGGCGTTCATCTTCTCCGGCCACCATGGCCCCTTTCTCACACTCTGAGGGTGAAAAAGGCTTGATGAAACACAGGTCACCTATTATCCCGGATGATTTCCGGTGCCCAATATCTCTTGAATTGATGAAAGACCCTGTAATTGTCTCCACTGGACAGGTTAATCGGAAAAATGCATCCGTAACTTTTATTATTAAGCAATAAAACTCAAATATTCTAATCTTGTTGGTTCCAATATTCTGAATTATTTTGCTTTCTTTTCCAGACATATGAAAGATCTTGTATCCAGAAATGGTTAGATGCCGGGCACAAGACGTGTCCAAAAACACAGCAGACACTATTGCACACTGCCCTTACGCCAAACTACGTTTTAAAAAGTCTCATAGCTTTGTGGTGCGAGAGCAATAGCGTCGAGCTTCCTAAAAAACAAGGGACTTGTAGAAGCAGAAAACCAGGAAGCAGTGCCTCAGACTGCGATCGTACTGCCATCATCGCTTTAATGGAAAAACTGGCAAATGGAAATTCAGAAGAGCAAAGAGCAGCTGCTGGCGAACTCCGGTTATTAGCAAAAAGAAATGCTGATAATAGGGTGTGTATTGCTGAGGCAGGAGCCATCCCACTTCTTGTTGAG